>JAJONR010032103.1:0-27362 GCA_029582245.1 Solanum etuberosum
TATATTTTCAAAAGGGTTTTCTATTTTTATTTTATCTATTTTATTTCTGGCTGTTATTTTGTGCTTAGTTGTTAGTATGTATAAGTTTTTACATCTTGCTGTAAATATTTTACTTCCAGGTGCTAGTTCTATTCCTGATACTTTCCAATGGTGTCCATGGATGAAATCTATCATACCTTAACAAAAAAGCCCAATGCCAAGCTTCAATGGAGTATTTGGATCCTTAGCATGAAATCCTAGGTGAAATCTTCTTCTTCTTCTTCAAATTCTAGAGAGAGAATATTTGAAAGGAGTTGGTCTTCTTTTGGGATTTAGGAAGAATGAATTAAATGGGTCTAATTAGGGGATAAAAAGACTTATATAGGGGTTCTAAATATAGGCAAAATGACATAGTATAGGAATTAATTAATTAGAAAAAGAACCAACTACCCCTAAAATAACTGCCAACAGCCACCAACCTACCAACCGACGGACCCAGTCGACGGACGGTGGATGGACCTACGATCCGTCCTGGTGAACCGTGGTTGGTGGTCAGAGACTTTTGGCCAAACCACGGGCCCATGGACCACAAACCATGGACCCACCTATGGCCCGTAGGTCCAGCCGTGGTTCCTGCCCTAGGACTTTTAGGTGACCTTTCCACGGACCCCAGTCGACGGACCGTGGTCTGACCTACGGCCCATCCTGGTGGACCATCGTTCCTGGTCTGAAAGCCTAATTTTTTGGGACTCCAACCACGGACCACACCTACGGTCCTTGGTTCCACCTACGGACCGTCGGTGGTCCTCGTGGATGGCACTTGTAGGTTCTTAATTTCTGGTTCATTACCCTTATTCGGATACGGGGTGTTACACCATCACTATACCAAGATTCTCATGCTCTAGTCAAACAATGAATTCAATGCCAAAAGAAAGGAGGAGTCTCAAGAAAGCATGAGTTACCTCTTTACCCCATCCTAGAGGTTGAACTATTAGATGTTTGGGGAATCGACTTCATGGGTCCGTTTGTGAGCTCTTTCGGGAACAAGTACATATTATTGGTAGTTGATTACGTTTCAAAATGGGTAGAAGTTGTAGCCTTTCTCATCAATGAAGGTAAGAGTGTTGTGCAATTCTGAAAATGATACATTTTTGCAAGGTTTGGTACTCCGCGTGCTATTATCAGTGATGGAGGGTCTCATTTTTGCAACTGATTGTTTGCTTCGTTGTTGATAAAATATGGAGTCAAGCATAAAGTTGCAATCCCCTATCATCCACAAACAAGTGGCCAAGTTGATGTTTCAAATTGAGAAATCAAGGGAATTCTTGCAAAAACAGTTAATGCAAATTGGATTGATTGGTCTCGGAAGTTGGATGATGCTCTTTGGGCGTACCACACAGCTTTCAAAATGCCAATTGGCATGTCACCATATCAGTTGGTATTTGGTAAATCTTGTCACCTACCAATCGAGTTTGAACATAAGGCACTATGGGCATTGAAGGAGTTGAACTTGAATTGGGGGACTGCTTCAAAAGGAAGAGTCGACCAACTCCATGAACTGGATGAGTTCCGGCTGAGGGCGTATGAAAGCACAGCCCTTTACAAGGAGAAAATGAAGAAATGGCATGATGCAAAGACTCTCCGACGAGAGTTTAAAGTTGGCGATCTTGTCTTGCTTTATAACTCTCGTTTGCGACTCTTTCCGGGTAAACTCAAATCCAAATGGTCAGGCCCATTCAAAATCACTCGTGTTCACAACTGGAGCAATTGAGGCTGAAAGCAAAGAGGGTTCGACTTTCAAAGTAAATGGGCAACGCTTGAAGCTTTATTTTGGAGAAAGCCTTGATTTTCTGGTAATTGAAGTGGTGTATTTGGAAGATGCGTGAGGGCATTTCCACGTCGTGCCACGATGTTAATTAAGGGGCTTCTTGGGAGGCAACCCAAGTTTTAGTTGTTTTTGAATAATATTTTCCAAATGTGTAGGGTAAAATTTTCATCTCTGACACAATGGCAAGTTGGTGAATTGTTTGTTATTTCACCGCATCACAAAACCAATCGGCGAGCTTGACTAAGCTCGCCTTTTTGAGTCAGCTGGCAAACACACCTACTCTGGAAATTTCGGTGAGAGGCAGGACCGATCGGTGCACTGCGGAACCAGTCGGCGACCTGATTGAGCTCTCCTTTTGGCTCAAGGTGGCAACCAAACTTTCTGGAAAGTTCAGCGAGGCCATGACAACTTGGCGATTCACCATACTAGTCAGTGTGCCTGACACCTATTCACCGACTGGGCGTCGAGTGAAGAGTCCTCCTACTTTAATCTTTTCCATACTTGTTTGTCCAGTTAGGTACATTCATTATATTTACATTGAGGACAATGTTTGGGTTTGTTTTGCGGGGTGTACTCTTAGGTTGAGGTATCGTGTGTTGGATACCTATGTTTGTGAGTGATAGTTTGTAGCGTGATTGTTCTCTTGCATATTTGAGTATCTGTTGTGGTCAATACCGATGACTTGAATAATGCTCTTGATTGAACGATATGTTTGTGCATTTTCAATGAGGCAAATTTGAGTTGCATAAGTCAAGTGTGAACTCTTAGCATCTCATTGTGATTGGCCGGTTATTGAAATGAATCATGTGATGATCGTTGCACGCGAGCTAAAATTGTAGGATCTGGTTTGATAATTGTGTTGAATGTCATGTGTAGTGAGATTGCCTTGAAATATGTGTTGGGTAATACCTAGAACTTGCCCCAATGTAGGCAAATGATAGAGATGATCTTAGGCAAAAATTTTAGAGACTGAACCAAATTGATATTATACCTCTTTGTGACCACCTTGTGAGAGTGTGAACCTAGCTTGGGACCGTTTGAGCCTAACCTTTTCATTGGATGAAACATGAGCACATTTGACCTATTTTTTTCATCACCTAAAACCTTCATGAAGCATTGTTTCATTTGAATAGTCAACTTAGGCCAAAAGCCTAAGTTCGGGGTGTGGTGAAAAAGAAGAAAAGTCAAGAAGTTTGTGAAAATTTTCCCTTGATGGATTGTATTGAAAAAGATGAAATCGCTCCATAAAAAGAGAGAAAAGCAAAAGAAGAAAAAGATTGAAAAATAAAGAGAATGTTGCAATAAAGTTTATTCAATGGATAAAATAAATGGGGTATCCAATTAATCATGCTTAAAAGAGCATAGGGTGGATTGTGAGAATCAAAATGATTGAAGGAAAAGGAGAAAAAGTGAAATGCAGGTCATGCTTCATGAAGGTAGAAGTCACTAAGCCAGAATGATCATACCTTTACTCTCAGCCCCGTTACAAGCCTTGAAACACCTTTTGATCCTGATTGAGCATAATGTCATGTTGATTGGAAAAATCGGGCAAGCCTATGGCTAGAATCATGCATGTGTTTATCTTTGAGAGTGTGAGAGTTGCCTTTGATTCCTTAATTCTGAAATTTTGATGAGCTTTGTGTGAGCATGGAATCATTCTTGATGTGAGGTCATTCGAATACTTTTGTTGAGCTTGAATTTGCATTTGAAGCAAGCATGTGAGCTTGAGTTCTATTTGATGATGGCTAGTCACAGTTTGAAACTTGTAGTGCACAATTGAGCATTGCATGAGTAGATTGAACCTCTTGTGCATTCATGTTGAGTCTTGATTAACACTATTTGTAGACACCTCTGTTGACCTGATTAATCTTGTGCTTTACTTGAGGACGAGCAAAAGTTTAAGTTGGGGGTGTTGATGAATCGAGGATTTCGACTCCTTTAGCGCTGACTATCTAAAGTTTTAGTGTTCTTAATGCCTATTTTATGCTCTAAACTGATGTTTAAATACTAATTTACAGAAATGAAGGCAGAAGAGCAAGGTAAGGACATTACCGAGCAAAAAGGAGCAAAAAAGCTGAAGAAAAGAAAGAATGATGATCGCCAAAGCCACTCGGCAACTCGCCGAGCGACTCTGTAGCTCGCCAAAAGTTCAAGCAAGCTAGCCCTTGGACAAAGAAAACTCGGTGACTTAAAGTGTGAATCGGTGAACCGCCGATTGGATCAGCGAAGGACGTTCTGATCTTCTAAAGTTACAGAGTGATTGGTAAAAAGGCAAGTCAAAAGGCCGAGAAGAATGAGCACTTGGTGCAGCGCCGAACAGGTCGGCGAGCCCGACCTCGATCACCTAAAGTTACAGAAAAGAGAGGTTGAAAAGTCAGGCCAAGAAAGCGATGGAAGGAACACTCGGCGCATCACCGACCTGGTCGGCGATGCCCCACTTATTTCGCCGATTGGTCCTGAAACTGAAAATCTGGAAGAGTATAAATGCAATTTTTAAAAGAGAGTTCCGGAGTTCTGAAAATTTTGGGCAATAGTTCTGAGTTTTTGAGAGTTCCTACATTGAGTTTTTTATCCCTAATACTGTTCTTTAAGGTTTTGAGTAGATTTTAGGGTTTTATTGTTTTGGAAGTTAATTCAAGCACTTGGAAGACTTGTAGATTGTTACCCAAGCTAATGGAAAACTTAGTTGGTAACTATTTCCTGCTCTTTACTGTGTGTAGCTAAAAACCCCATTCTTGGGGTGTGATTATATGATTGAATGCTTAAATTAGCTAATGGGTGTTAGTGTTTACTAATTTAATTGTTGATTTGAAGTGGTTTCAATTAATAGTTCAGTTTTAATGGATGAATTGTAGTTGCAAATGCAATTCTAGCATAGTATTATAATCTTGCTTGAGAAAGAGGTTTTAGAGTTAAAACTATTAATTGATGATTGTAGTGATTGGGTTATTGTGGACTTAGCTTGAGAAAGTGGGTCTAAACTCAATTCTACCAATCTAGCTTGGAAGTGTAGATTAATTGAGGTATTGGGCTATTTATCTTGGTTATGCTTGTCGAGGTTCGAGAGAACTGGCTTGATTCGTGATAGTTGATTGAGAAATGGCTATAACACCTAAAGCCTAGCCTACCCACTATGATTAAACGACTTTTAGTAAATATTAATCACCCATATAGCGAAATTGGTGTTCAATTGACCACATCCCCAAGGATCCCTCTCTATTTGATTACCCCATGTGCTCGTAGTTGTTAATTGATCACTCTAATCCCCCCCCCAATTGACATTAATAGTCAAACCCCTGCCATTTACTTTAATTGCTTCGAAAATGTCTACTCCTACAATCAATTAGAATACTTCTTTCACTTCGTAATTGAATTCTTTACCATGTCACTCCCTGTGGGATCAACCCCAACTCTTCGTTGGGTTTATACTTGATTGCGACCGCCTACACTTAGAATCAAATGAAGTGTAGTTGAGCGTTATCACTGTGAAGGGGGTTTATCAGACTTAGAGTTTAGGGTCAACTTCAAATGATCATATATTTGAGCACAAAATTATTTAGGTGGCCCTGACCTGTCAATTTAAAGATCTATGAGTCCTATTTCCAACACTACCGAGTTTGCCTAATTCCAAGCTCGGAGTAAGAATTTATGCCCAAAATAGTGAAGCCCTATCGGGCAAAGTTTCATCAGGACCCGCTAGACGGGACGTGGTGGTCTTAGATGGTCCGTTTAGGATTCCTTGAAGTCATCATAAAAAATTAGAGAGAGATTCAAATTAGTCGAACTACGTTGAACCTAAATTCTCCTCCATGAGATACGTAGACAGCCTTCTAAGGCTCGGTCCTTATTTTTTAGAAATTCTATTTTTCCACTCTTGCAAGGATATTAAAATTTCATATCAATCGATAATCACAAGTGCGACAATGAAAGATACAACTGAATTTGTCTCAACGCAGGTTGACATTCCTTATTCACTAATCTAAAAATCCAATAGACAAATTCCTATCTATTTAGTCATTTCTCTATACTTGTGGGCTATTTTATCTTGGAATGAAGCAACTCTTGTGTGTTTGCACCTCTATATGATATCTTGTATAATTTATCACCTACAGACATTAAAACGTCTACCTTTTGAGTTATTTTTCTTTCGTCAGGTACTTTGAACTAATTTTTATTGATAAACTGGCCGAGCATCCATACTTCACGCAATCAAAAAAATTCAAAGATTCCTTCCCTTACAAAAATTTGTTGAAAGGAAAAGCGATAATGAATGGTAATAGTGAGGATATTGTCTTGACTAAAATTTCTATAGTGGAACCCTCCACCATTGAACAAAATGAGTTTATTATACAACTGATGCAACAGATTGCTGAGATGAGGGTTGAGATACAGAAAAATCGAGATTTGTCAAATTTGGCTATCACCGCCAACAGCCCAAGAGATGGAAGGCCTCCACTCCATTTACCTCCTCTGAATCCAAACTCTGAACATGACCCAAATAACCCACCCACCATCTCTGCTCAAAATTCCACCACCACCGACTTAACCACACCCAACCCGCATCAGGCTAGCACTTCCTATCAAGCACCGCCTCATCTTCAAATCAAAAATCTCAACTCTCAGAATTTCCCTTACCCCCAGAGACGAAAGGTCAACAATTCCCAGACCTTCCCGCTTCTTCAATTTACATCCATTGTGGCCTCAACATAATAACTCAGATGTCTTCTCATCTCACTTTATCTCCATTACATTATGTTACTTTTAAGTGTTTTTAAGCTTTTTTTTTGTATTTCGCACAAATTGGAGATAAGCACTGATAGATTCTTTCAAAGTCTCGGAAACAAGTTGAAGGATCGCTAGACGCAAAGAATACACAAGTCTTTTCAAATATTTCTAATTCTAAGAATCGATCAAATCAATTGACTCTTGGATGATTAGATCGCAAAGGAGAAAATATCAAATTTGTGACAAGTCATAATCAAATTCACTGCTAGGCCCACTTTGTCCTTCACTTCATAAGTCGAATGACTTAACTTCTCTCTTTATCTTTAATTTTATTCTTCACTTCACCATCGATACTTATGTTTGGTATTAAGATTTGAAGGTGACAGTATTGGTAAAGTCATGACCATCCCTGAAATCAACAGCAAATCTGAAGATGATTAAATGTGACACTATCATATCAGTGTTGCAAGGACAAATCACTAAGTCCATCATATTTTGAAAGGACTTTGGAAATCGCAGCGTCCTCATGGAAATTGAATTAGTACAAGTTTTCAACAACGATCAAAGGTGTGAGCAACAAACTCAAATTTTGTTGAGTTTGTCAAGGAAGATGGGAGTGACTTTAATCTTCGTGTGAAAGAATTCAGTTTTTCACCTCTATAACTCTGTCTTTTTAAAAATAAAGAGTCATGGTTGTGACGAGCGTACGTAAATATAATATTTTAGGATAATTGCCACGTATCTATTTAGGCATATGTGTTTATTGACCATGTGAGGGTTAAGATCTCAAAAATTATTCGGTATCCATCCCATAAGTGGATTATGTGTTTTTCTTGTCTGACCGAGGGCTTTGGTATATAGTTGTTGGGCTATCCACCCCATTAAGTGGTTCGTATATTTTGTTTGTCCATTTCAGGTTCCTATTTTAAGCTATGTTGTATTATTATTGAGACAATTACCTCGTTACAGTTGGAATATTATCGAGCCATCCACCTCGTTACAGTTGGAATATTATCAAGCATCCACCTCGTTACAGTTGGAATATCATCGAGCCATTCACCTCGTTACATTTGGACTATTATCGAGCCATCCACCTCATTATAGTTGGACTATTATTAAGCCATCCACCTTATTATAGTTGGAATATTATCGATCATCCACCTTGTTATAGTTGGACTATTATCAAGCCATCCACCTCATTACAGTTGGACTATTATCGAGTCATCCACCTCGTTATAGTTGGAATATAATCAAGTCATCCACCTCGTAATAGTTGGACAATTATCGAGTCATCCATCTCGTTACAGTTGGAATATTATCGAGCCATCCATCTCATTACAGTTGGAATATTATCGAGCCATCCACCTCGTTACAGTTTTACCATTAGCGAGCCATCCACCTTGTTACACTTGTACTATTATCGAGCCATCCACCTCGTTACAGTTGTACTATTATCGAGCCATCCACCTCGTTACAGTTGGACTATTATCGAGCATCCACCGCGTTACAATTAGACTATTATCTAGTCATCAACCTCGTTATAGTTGGACTATTATCGAGTATCCACATCATTACAGTTGGACTATTATCGAGCATCCACCTCGTTATAGTTGGATTATTATCGAGCCATCCACCTCGTTACAGTTGGACTATTATCAAGTATCCACTTGTTAAGTTGGAATATCATCGAGCATTCTGCTCATTACAGTTGGAATATTATCGAGCATCTACCTCGTTACAGTTAGAATATTATCGATCATCCACCTCTTTAAAGTTGGAATATTATCGAGCATCCACCTCATTACAGTTGTATGAATATCAAGCCATCCAACTCATTGTAAAGATCTTCGTAGTTTGATATGTAGAAAATAAGAAATGACATCTCCAAGTCCTCAGCAAATTATGTGTTATAATGGATGCATGGTGTTCAAAAGTGGAATACATTATTCTTTAATCTCATACTTATTTATTTTCTCATCCAGTTGAAAAAAGAAATGTTTATGCCTATTGAAATACCTCGGATTAGAGAAAGGATAGAAAGGGGTTAAGTTGGCAAGTGAAGAACCCAAAAGTGGACCACAGACGGAGCCTAGACGGGCCGTGTAGGGGACTATGGTCGGTTAGGTGTCTCATGGTAGGTTTCCAGAACCTGTCCCAGGCAAGTATCCCTCACACGAACGCCTAGATGGCCCATGGTGACGTTGAAGGACTGTCCAAAGGGTTGTCAAGTGGCCCACTCAGAAGGGGTTTCTTCCCTAGTACCTGGTAAAGGACAATAGGCATCTAAACGGCCCGTGAAGCTTAACACGGACCGTGAAGTCGTCTGTGAAGGGGGTTTATCAAACTTAGAGTTTAGGGTCAACTTCAAACGATCATATATTTTGGCACAAAATGAATTAGGTGGCTCATGACCTGTCAAATAAAATATCTCTGAGTCCTCTTTCTACAGTACCGAATTTGCCTAATTCCAAGATCGGAGTAAAAAGTTATGCCCAAAATAGTGAAGCCGGTGGGCCATTTAGGCTCCCTTGAAGTCATTTCGTCTGCTTTTGAGTCAGGGGCTTTTATTTCTTTTCCCAATTGTTTTAACTCAATGCTACGTCGTTTAACTTTCTACCCAAAGCCCTATATAATGATTTTAATCCCCCAAATCACCCAAATTCAATTCATTCTCTTAAATTTCCAAAAGTAGATCAAGTCATCCTCTCAAATATTTCTCTCTTTAAGGAAGAATAAGAAGTCAAGTTAGGGTTTCAAGATAAAGTCTCCAAATTCACCAATTGGTTGACGACTTTGAACTCCAAGGTATGATAGTCTTAACCTATGGAGCTCTTTTCTCCATTAGGTTACTAAATTATCCAATTTAAAAGTTAGAAATCTCCAATTGAAGTTAGGATTTTCTTTCATATCATGGTTCCTTTCAATATTGATTCAGTTGATTGTAACTATTATGCATGAATTGAGTTAATTCCATGTTTTTAAGGTGAATCCCCATGAACCCATGTATAACCCATGTTTTTTAAGCTATGATGATATAATGCGGGTTTTGAACTATGAAAGATGAGTTTATGAAGATATGCATGTTCTTTATGAAGTTGAAGAAAATTATTTAAGTTGCTTTGAGAGTAAACCATAAATGTTGTTGATGTTGCTGTTGTGAAAGGATTTCTCACATACTACTCAATACATGAATGTGAAAGGGCTTTCTCACATAAGGATTCTTAGAGTTTAAAGGTTTTCTCAATGAAACTTTGAATCAAGTTTAGAAGCTATTCTAATGAAACCTAGTTTGGATTGGCTACTTGATGTGCCTTCTATGAATGATAAGACAAGTTAAGATTTATGACTATTCCCTGGAATTTATGCTTAGCACCGAGAGGATATTGAGATGGAAGCTCTCCTGTAGCTAGAGGCCGGGTTTATAGTAGCAATATCCTTATCCCATACATATATGCCATCATAGGATGATTGTCTTAGATAGATGATGATCATCTTAGATAGATATTAGTTAGTGGATCCACGTAAGCTAGAAGTTAATGTTCTTACCTTGGCAAGTAAGGACACCCCTTTTCGGTATGGGGAAGACACCGGATTCCATGTTATATCTCACATGGTCTCTATGTCGGTTAAGGCTACGTCCCATGATAATGATGAACTGAGGTTACTTCAAGAAGTATCTCACAAGATTTCAAATATGATTTTACTTGCATCGACCATGAGTACGATTATGTTTTCTATCCTCTTATCTTATGGTTTTAACTTGGTCTTTGCATGACATAAAAGGTCCTTTTTAGCATGATTTTATATCTCTATGTATTTCTATCATACTTGATATATTTTTGTACTAAAACATACTCATGCCTACATTGTTTCTCAAATGTAGGGTTCGACGTTCTAGTTTCCCATCTCTGTGGATTGGGATCACTTAGTAGATATTGAAGATTGGTGAATCCTCATATTCCGAGGACTGAGCCTTTTTTTATTATCTTTACTTTTCAGAATTGGTTGTGATGTACGGGTTACATCCCGATCACTCTTGATGTAATAGATGTCTCTTGAGACTATGCAGACTTCACCTTTGTTTTATCAAACTCTTTATGATATGAATTTTCTTTTAAAATATCTTGATTTCTTTTACCTTGTTTATGCATGCTAAGTGGATTGTGTAGGGCCTCTCGGGGTCCTATACGACATGTTACGCCTAGGGTATACTTTAGGTCGTGACAAACTTGGTATCAGAGCAAAAGGTTTAGAAAAGTCCTAGGATGTCACATAAGTCACGTCGAGTAGAGTCTTGTTCATAAGTGTGAAGTGTAACTTATTTATGAATAAGAAGCTATAAGATGATTAGGAAACTCCACTTCTTTCATTACTCTAAGTAATGCAATAAAGTGCAACTCTATATGTCCCTTCTTCTAATCCCGATCCAATTTTTTCATGAAATATCCACTCGAAGAGCATACATTAGGAGGAATGTGAATAAGAATGTGGAATAAGAAGTTCCTCCTCAAGCTCCTCAAGTTCCGGTCAATCCTTTGGCTGAGCAACTGACTAATGCGGAGTTTAGGGCTGATTTTCAAGTGTTGGCTCAAGCCATGACGGCTCAAGCCAATAGGGAGGTTGTGGTTCCTGTGAAAATAAATGTGGGTACGGAAGCATCTAGATGGAAACATGGAATATGCTTTGAAGTTCACACACTTGTCTAAGTATGCTCCTACTATGGTTGTCGACCCTAGGGCAAGGATGAATAAGTTTATGGCAGGAGTGTCCAAGATGGTAGTAAAAGAATTTTGCACCGCCATGCTTATCAATGATATGTACATTTCTCGTCTAATGGTACATGCTCAACAAATAGAAGAAAAGAAACTTAAGGGAAGATCTAGGGAGACAAAGAAGGCAAGGACCGGTGATGGTGACTTTTCATATTTAAGGTTCGATGGACGTGGTCGTTCTAGGTTTCAGTGAAGGTTTTCCAGTCAAGGCTCCTCAATTGCTCCTTCTAGATTCAACAAAGATAGGGTGTCTAACCCTAAACCTCAAGGAGGAAATGGTAGTCGATCTTCATTGTCTACTTGTGCTAAGTGTGGAAAGAAGCATGAAGGTGAATGATTAGTCGGTATGGATGGTTGCTATGGTTTTGGTAAGAGTGCCATAATATAAGGGATTGTCCAACACTTAAGAGAAGGTAGGCAAACTCCGCCTAGTGGTTCTGGTTCAAGTGCTCCAAAGCAAAAATAGATTTTATGCACTCCAGACTTTCCAAGAGCAAGGGGGTTCTCTCGATGTGGTTACCGGTATGTTGAAAGTCTTTCATCTTGATGTTTATCTTTTACTTGAACCCGGTGCTACCATGTCTTTTGTGACGCCATATGTGGCTATGAGGTTTCATATTCTTCCGGATGTGTTGTTAGACCCTTTTTTGTCTCTGCTCCTATCAGTGACTGTATTGTGGCTAAGAGTCTATAGAAATTATCTCGTTTCCTTATCCCATAGAGTTAATCATGTTGATCTTGTAGAGCTTGATATGCTAGATTTTGATGTAATTCTTGGTATGGATTGGTTGCATTCTAGTTATGCTTTTATTGATTGTAGAACCTGAGTGGTCAAGTTTCAGTTTCCTAATAAGCCTATTCTAGATTGGGAAGGAGGAAATTCTATGTCGAATGGTCGGTTTGTTTCTTGTATTAAAGATAGAAAGAGGATTTCTAAAGGTTTCTTATACCATTTAGTTAGGGTGAGGGATATGGATTCATAAACCCCTACTCTTGAGTCGGTCCCCGTGGTAAATGAGTTTCCAGAAGTGTTTCCAGTGTATCTACCCAGTATTCCTCCCGTAAAGGAAATAGACTTTGGTATTGACCTTCTCCCAGATACGCAACCTATATATATTCCTCCTTAATGAATGGATCCGGTTAGAACTTAAGGAATTGAAAGAGCAATTGAATGATTTGTTGGATAAGGGTTTCATCCGACCGAGTATCTCTCCATGGGGTGCTCTAGTTTTGTTTGTTCAAAAGAAAGATGGTTCGCTTTGTATGTGTACCGACTACCGTTAGTTGAACAAGGTTACCATTAAGAATAAGTATCCTCTCCAAAGGATAGATAATTTTTTTGACTAACTACAAGGAGCAAGTTACTTCTCTAAGATTGACCTCCGGTCGGGTTATCACCAATTGAGGGTGAAGGAGGATGATATTCCATAAACGGCTTTTTAAACTTGTTATGGTCATTATGAATTTTTGGTGACGTCCTTTGGCTTGAATAATGCTAAGGCCTCTTTTATGGATTTGATGAGTAGGGTGTTTAGGCAATACCTTGACATGTTTGTGATTGTGTTCATTGATGATTTATTGATCTACTCAAGGAGTGAAGACGAGCATACCGATCATTTGAGGATTGTGTTGCAAGTCCTCAAGGACAACCAACTCTTTGCAAAGCTTAGTAAATGTGAGTTTAGGTTAAGGTCTATGGATTTTCTTGGTCACATTGTTTCCATAAAGGGTATTGAGGTAGATCGTAAGAAGACGGATGCGGTAAAGATTTGGTCTAGACCGTTATCCCCTTCGGATGTTAGAAGTTACTTGGGTTTAGCTGGTAACTATAGAAGGTTTGTGGAAGGTTTTTCGTCAACTTCCTCTCCATTGACAACATTGACCCAAAAGAAAGCCAAATTCTTATGGTCAAAATCTTGTGAAAAGAGTTATCAGGAATTGAAAGATAGACTTACATTCCTCCGGTGTTGACTTTACCGGAAGGAACTGATGGGTTTGTTGTTTATTGTGATGCTTCAAGAATTGGATTAGGATGTGTCCTTATGCAAAATGGAAAAATCATTGCCTATGCATTAAGGCAACTTAAGGTGCAAGAAAAGAACTATCATACCCATGATTTAGAACTAGCGGTGGTTGTGTTTTCTTTGAAAATTTAGAGGCATTACTTATATGATGTTCTTGTCGATGTCTTTACCGACCACAAAAGTTTGCAATATGTGTTTAACAAGAAGAATTTAAATCTTCACCAAAGAAGGTGGCTTGAGTTACTAAAGGACTATCATATGAGTGTTCTCTATCACCCTGGTAAAGCAAATGTGGTGGCGGATTCTCTTAGTCGATTGTCTATGGGTAGTGTTGCTCATGTATAAGATAGTCAGAAGGACTTGGTTCGGGATGTTCATAGATTGGCCCGGATGGGTTTTCGATTGGTAGACTCCACCAACGGTGGTGTTATGGTTCAGAATCATCTTTTGTGACAGATGTGAAAGCCAAGCAAGGTCTTGATCTGACTTTGTTTGAATTGAAGGAAGTGGTGCTTAAAAAGTTCGTAGAGGCTTTCTCCCAAGGGAGAGATGGTGTGCTTCGTTATAAAGGTCATTTGTGTGTTCCCAATGTACATGACTTGAAGGAACATATTTTATCAAAAGCCCATAGTTTTCGATATCCCATTAACCTGGGATCCACCAAGATGTACCGTGACTTGCGGTGGTCTATTGGTGGAATGGGATGAAGAAGGATATCGCGGAATTTGTGGCTAAGTGTCTGAATTTCCAACAAGTGAAAGTTGAGCATCAAAAGCCAAGACGTTTGTTCCAAGATATTAGTATTCCTACTTGGAAGTGGGAAGATGTGAATATGGACTTCGTTGTTGGTTTACCTTGCACCTGGTGGCAACATGACTCCATATGGGTAATAGTATATCGTATGATGAAATCGGCTCATTTCATTCCCGTCAAGGTTTTCTTATTCGGCGGAGGACTATGCTAAGTTGTACTTGAGGTAAATGGTTAGGTTTCATGGAGTACCCTTTTCCATTATCTATGATCGTGTTACCCAATTCAATTCTCAATTTTGGAAATCCTTCCAAAATGGTCTTGGTACTCATGTTAAGCTTAGTACGGCCTTTCATCTTATAATAATAGTTATCACTCAAGTATTGGTATGGCTCCATTTGAGGCTCTATATGGTAGGAGGTTTAGATCTCCTATAGGTTGGTTTGAAGTGGGTGAAGTTGCGTTGATAGGTCCCGAGTTGGTATATGAGGCTATGGAGAAGGTTCGGCTTATTAGAGCAAGGTTAAAAACGGCTTAAAGTCGACAAAAATCCTATTCCGATGTTAGAAGAAGATATCTTGAGTTTGATGTAAATGATTGGGTCTACTTAAAAATTTCACCCATGAAGTGTGTAATGAGATTTTGAAAGAAAGTGAAGCTTAGTCCCTGTTATGTGGGCCCATATCAGATTTTGAGGCGTGTTGGGAAGGTTAGATATGAACTTGAATTGCCTAAAGACTTGGCATCGGTGCATCCAGTTTTCCATGTCTCTTTGTTGAAGAAATGTGTTGGTGATCCGACATCTATAGTGCCATTGAAGAGTCTTGGCATAAATGATGGCTTTTCTTAATAAGAACTTTAGGTTGAGATCTTGGACCGGCAAGTTCAAAAGTTGAGGAATAAAGAAATTGCTTCGGTGAAGGTTCTTTGGAGGAATCACTTAGTTGAGGGTGCTACTTGGGAGGCCGAGACCGATATGATATCTCGTTATCCTCATCTCATTCCTTCAGTTCCTACTCTAGCTTGAGGTATCTAGTTCCTCATGGTTTACTCTTTTGGTTTCATGTGTCTAAGATATTCCCAAGATTCCTCATTTAGGCATGTTCATGAAAAACTTGATTTTTGAGAAAAATGAGTTAGCTTGATTGATTTCTTCATGTTTATGTGCATTTGAGTATGATTGCATATAGACTTTAAGAAATGATGTTTTGAACATGCTTTAGCTTGGAGATGAAGTTTCCTCCTCGAATATGTGCATTTATATGATTGCATTCATGTTGGGCTGCTAGGTCTAGTTCTTACCTTCCTTAAGATGTTTTGAATCTCATTCGAGGACGAATGTTCCTAAGGGAAAGATATTGTAATAACTCGGATTAGAAAAAGGACAGGAATGGGTTAAGCGGGAAATTCAAGAACCCAAAAGTGGACCAAGGAACCCTCCACGGAGCCCTAGACGGCCCGTGTAGGGGACCATGGTCTGTTAGGTGTCTCGTGGTAGGTTTCCAGAACCTTCCCCATGCAGGTGTCCCTCACACAGACGCCTAGACGGCCCGTGGTGAGGTTGACGGACCGTCCAAAGGGTTGTCAAGTGGCCCACTGATAAACGCTCAACTACACCTCATCCAATACTAGGTGTAGGTGATCATAATCTAGTATAAAACCCAACGAAGAGTTGGAGTCGAACCCATAGGGAGCGGTACAAGTTCGAAATCAGTTACAAAATTATAGACGTGGTCTAACTGGTTATAGGAATAGAAATTATCGAAAACATTTATATAAATCGAAGGGGTTGACAACAAATGTCATATGGGGGGATTGGTTTGTCAATTAGCAACTAGAACAATAACTAAAATAGGGGTATCAATAAGTAGAGAGGAATTCTCGGGGATGTGATCAATTATAGGTTAATTTCGCTATATGGGTAATTGGAATTTACTTGAAAAACTCCTTTAACAAGGTTCTACAATGGAGAAAAATACTCAAGAACAATATGAACTCCAAATATTATTTTCCCAGATTGAAAAAGATAATAAAATATCTTTTTGAAATTTAATTTATAGTTTCCCAAATTCAGGCGTGCAGGACCATTATGCGAGGTAAGTCGAGCGTCGCTGACTTCATCGCTGGTTTGCCTTGGCTCTTCATGCTTAGGGTTCTGTGACTTTAGGCGATCAAGGTTGATGTCGCCGAGCCATTCGGCGGTCCGCCGACTGTCCATTTCCATCGCCAAGTAGGTTCTTCCCCAGGACTGGCATGCTGGAACTTTAGGCAAACTGAAGAGCCACTTGGCGGCTCGCCGAATGGTCTTGGCGATCATCAGGATTGCCTTCCTTCAACTTCTTCAGCTTTTTCACTCCTTTTTGCCCGATAATGTCCTTTCCTTGCTCCTTAGCCTTCATTGTTGTAAATCAAAACTTTAACATCAGTTTAGAGCATAAATTAGGCATTGAGGATACTTATACTATGAAAATAAAGACCCAAATGAGTCGAAATCTCAGACTCATCAAAACCCCCAACTTAAACTTTTGCTTGTCCTCAAGTAAAACTCAAGACCAATCAGTTCAACAAGGATGTCTACAAACAGTGCTACTCAAGACTCAACACAAATGCACACAAGAGGTTCAAACTACACATACAATGTTCAATTGTGCACTCTAAGTTTCAAATTGTGACTCACCATTATCAAATAGACTCAAGCTCACAATGCTTGCTTCAAATGCAAGTTCAAGCTCAACAAAAGCATTTAAATGCCCTCACAACAAGGATGATTCCATGCTCACACAAAATTCCACAACGAATTAATATTTCGGAAGCAAATACAACTCTCACTCTCACAAAGATAAACACATGCATGACTCTACCCATAGGCTTGCCCTTATTTTCCAATCAACATTCTTTTTCAATCTTTTTTCATTTTCACCTTTTTCTTTTCTTTCTTTTTCTTTTAAAATGGAGGGGTTCCATCTTTTTCAAAATAATCCATCAACACGGGGAATTTTTCACACTTCTTGACTTTCCTCCTTTTTCACCACACCCCCAACTTAGGCTTTTGGCCTAAGTTGGCTATTCAAACGAACCAAAACTTCATGAAGGTTATATGTTATGGGACAAAAGGGGTCAAAGTTGTTCAAGTTTCAGCTAAGGAAAAGGATAGGCCCAAAAGGTGTCAAGCAAGGTTCACACTTCTCACAAGGTGGCCACAAAGAGGTATATTATCAATTTGGTTCACTCTTCAAAACTTTTGCCTACGATCATTTCAATCGCTTGCTTCAATCAATCAATCGGACCAACGGAGCAAATTCTAGGTGTCATCAAGAACAATATTCAAGACAACCTCACCACACAAGGCATTCGATACAATTATCAAACAAGACTTTACACTTTCTAGCTAGCGTGCAATGTTCATCAGAAGAGACAAAATCGACAACCGGCTAGTCACAACGAGATGCTAAGAGTTCAATATGACCTATGTAACTCAGTTTAGATCATCATAGCCGTACATTCATATCGTTCGATTGAGAGCACTATTCAAGTCATCGGTATTGACCACAACCGACACTCGAAAATGTAAGAGAACAGCCACAATCAACAACAAAAGAGGTGGCAAGATTTTTTTAAAATCGGGTCAATACCATTTGACAATAAAGACAATAGACCAAGATGGATCAACAACCAAGATATATATATAAACACCAATAAGCTCCAATATTCACAAAACCAAAACCAACAACAAACCAATGTTCACAAAAACAACTCAATAGAGGTAGGTATGGAAATACCTCACCCCGCCAACAAAAATAAGCAGTTGTCCTCAAATGCAAAGAAATAATAAAAAGTCTAAAAAGTAACAGAAAGGGAGGCAAAAGAGTCATCCTGCCAGGCTAGGCCTGGGGTAAAGTCTGCATATCAGTCGCTCCCTTTGCCTGGGCATCAGGGCCAGGCTCCACAGCATCCTTGGCTCTACTAGAGCCCACCATAGATGTCTCCTGGAGCAATGCCTGCCTAGCTGTCTCAAACATGGCACCCTCCAAGTCATCCAAATCCTCATACATGGTCTCCTCTCGAACACCTAGATGCTCCTCATCTGTCTCTGACTCGAACTCAACATCAGCATCATCAGCTCTAATCTCATATCCGGTAGTATCCGGAGTAACCTCAGAACTAGCTGGAATATCTATGTTTGCAACCTCGGGAATCTCCACCGTAACGAACAACATTGACAGGTTAGTGGACTTCAGCTCGTCCATATCTCTCCTCAGCTCAGCAACATCGTCCTTCAAGGCCGTCACAGCAACAGTAGCCCCTGACTCTTCTCATAATCCTCAACTCTCACCGTAAGGGCATCCAACACCAGCTTGTGGCCTTCAATCATCGAACTATTCTCCTTCAACTCAGCCCTAATAGGAGCTAGGGCAGCAGCAACCGCCCTCTCTATCAACCCAGGCACGACGGCCTATACCCGGGAGGCATGCACATCAGCATATTAGGCTAGATGGCCCATCTTCTAAAGCATGGCCTGGGTGATAAGGGGTCGGGAAGAAGTAGAAGCAGAAGCAGCAAAAGTAGAGGGAGGGGTGCAGCAGAAAAACTAGGCATATCACGAGCAGAATTACATGTAGACCTAGTGGCCTGAGGAGGCATGATTGCCTTGGTCGGCAATATATCAACAATCAGGGATGTATCCACCAATTTAGCCCTCCTCTAATCAGCCTCATCACTCAGTTACTCGACCTCAATACGTTGGATGTCAGTAGAAGAGGTGGGTGTCACCTCCACATCCTTCATCTCATCCTTCGATACACGGGCCGGCCGGCACAGCTCAGTGATCAAGACAGGGAAGGGCAATGAGGTGTGGCTCTGTTTGGCCTTCATAGACACCTCTTGCTCAATGAGTAGCCCCGTGTTCAGCCTCTGTCTATCTATAATCGACCCTAAACAAGCTGCCTTCGGATGGCGGAGGATGGACTCATTCTGGGAAGGCATGATAGTGCTGCTGATGAACCTGAACCAGTATCTGGCAGCAACGTTCAGGTCCTTCTTCTCAATCTGGTCACCAGCCTCAATCTATCTCGGGGTCGCATCAGAGAGGAGGGGTGCCAGCCAACCCTTCAAATCCTCCAAAGTCTTCTTCTTGACCAAATCAATGTAGTCGTGCATGATGTCCAATGAACACCCTAGTACTGCATTTATATCTGAACATCTAAACTTCATTTTCTTGCCTCGAACAACCACGAAGTCAATCAGTTTGAAGGCACTTGCCTTCTTCTTCCCCTTCGGCACCAACTCTCTGTAGGCTGAATAGAACTCCCAGACCCAAGTAGGAATGTAGGGACCCCGGGGTTTAGTGAATACCTCAAACTTATGGAACTTCAGAGTGTTCCATACTTTCGGATATTTGTCCACCACACCATCGGTGGACAACCTCTTTTCTTCTATTATGGTCCCCGAATCCTCGGCATTTAGTCTATTGAGTAACCGGGGAAGAGGACTCTGAACTGGTGGTGCCTGGACCACTGTTTGAGCTGGAGCTGAAGGAGTAGGCATCAGAGGCACCAGGATCCTAGACGGATCATGCATAGCTTTGGAGCAAATCTCCGCTATCTTGGCATGTAGTAACTGGTAATCTTCCGGCTCGGAGATAGAGGCCGGAGAATTATCCTCAGACTGACCCTCACTGCCGGAGGGAGTGAGGTATATGGAATAGATACCCTCACTGTCGGAGCTCCCCTCCGCATGTGTCGGCTACACAGGGCCCTTGCCCTTTCCCCCTCTTAGAGGAAGTTTTGCAGGTGGGGCCCGTGAGGCAGCAGCCTTCTCATCTATAACAATTCCACGAGCCCTCTTCTAGGGCAGTTGATTCCTACCAGCAACTTTGGGTCTAGCCATAACTGCAAAACAATGTGGAAAACGTTAGATGAAGTTAAGAAAAATTACAGGATAGTAGTTGCAGAAAGACTCGCCGAACCGGTCGGTGAGTCGCCGAACACCTTTGGCGAGCCAAGTCGAGCTCGCCGAAAGTTCCAGAACAAAAATATTCCAAAATAAGCACAGGACGGCGATACCCAGGGCCATTCGGTGGATCGCCGACTCCATTCAGTGAACTAGAAGTAGTTAGCCGAAACTTACAGAATAATTTTAAGGAATTGGGGCTCAAAAGGGCGATCAAGAAATACTTTCGGCCAGTCACCGAGTGAACTCGACGAGCACAGGCATATAGCCGAAAGTTATAGAATTCAAACTCAAAATTTAAAGAATTATAAGGCGATCTAGGGGACGTTAGGCGAACCGCCGAACCACTCTGCGAGCTCAACCCAGCTCGCCAAATAGCCCAACGTGCCAGATTTGTACCCCGCACTTCAAAATCAACCCCGTAGCCCAAAAAAACAAAATTAAACTCACATAGATGCAGTTCAATCAAGACCCATTAGACTCAAGCCCACGGGGTACTCAGACTTCCCCTGATTTGGACAAATTTGGCAAATTGACGTCTTTTGCCCTTAAGAATGACGTCAACCGCTCTATCATTTGGCAAAGTTTGACAATTGGTACAATTAGGGGTTACTCAAACTTCACCCCGCTAGACCAACAACAATTTCAATGCAACCCAGCAATTTTAACAAGCTACTACTCGGGAATTCATTATCTAAGGCCAAATTATTATGATTTCAACTAAATACAGGCAACCAAACTAACACACGATAAGCACAACAACAATTAACGCAGATAACAACCACAAAACGAAAATTGCATAGGATTTTAACCAATTATAGAGTAGGGTTCGAAAAACCAACCTTAGATTGCCGAGAATTTGAAAATCTAGGCTAGCAATGTAATCCTAAAGTCCACCCCGAGCAAATGATCCCAAACAAAAGTAAGAATAAAAGTGTAGGAACAAAAATATATAAGCGGTAGTGAGGGTACGGAAGTTGAAAAGAAATAAAATGAAGAGATTTTGAATTTTAAATGGTTTGGCCTTTTAAAACTCTTCAATTCACGCGCCAGTCAGCGACGAAATTCGTGGTCGCCGACACACTCGGCGATGCGTCGAGTCTCCCTTAAGCTCGCCGAGTCTTACAGAATCCCCAGCAACCTGGGTAGTTCTACGGCGGTCCTAGTCGGCCTTGCCAACCTGTTCGGTGAGTCGCCGACTGGACCTTTGGCTCGCTTAGCTGTCATTCTCCCAAAATTTTAACTTTTCAACCTGCACATTCAACACCCGTTATTCAAACAACAATAATAAAAACATTAAAGCTTGGGTTGCCTCCTAAAAATCACCTTATTTAATGTTGTGGCACGACGTGGATACGCTTTCAAGGTTCATTTTTTGGGTTAGCCAAGGTATCACTTGGTAGACCCCTCTTTTTGGCCTTCGGTTCAAATGAGATGAAATTTGACCCATTTGCGTTTCCAATTGTTTGATGGACACTGAGTGAGAGGTGACCGTCTGATAGAGTGTGAAACATCCTCTTTTATTTCTTTCAAAACTTTGCCCGACCCTTCCACCTTGTTGAGAATGCGTGCAAGCATGTCTTCTGTACGGAAGCTCTCCGGGTCAGCTCTTTGCTCCTTAGGCTTTTGATGTTCATAGGGTGGGACGTATCTTTCCTTGTCACCATCCCTTTCCTTCCAATTAGCACTACGGTCTCGCCATTCTCTATCACGGTCTATCCATCCATCATACCTTACTCTATTTCAACCCGGTTTTCCACCCGGCCTTGGATAGCTCGGACGGAAACCTCCTCCTTGGTTAGCAAGAAAATTCACTTCCTTATTATATAGAGCCTCAAAGTGTGCCTCCTTGGGGTTTGCTCCACCAATACCAACAACATTTACACTTTTCAACCCACTACCCATCAATTTTTTTGATAGGATATCCGGTTGGGTCATCATTTTGGCCATATTTTGGTCTCTCTCTTGATCTTTCTCGATCTGCTCCTTTGTCATCCTAAAGGTTAGAGGAGACACCTGGTCCTCTTGAGTGTACCATGCTCTGTTGATCTTGGTCATGCCATCGAGGAGATTAGATGCTATTTCGAAAGGCTGTTGCATTATACCCCCTGGAACAAGTTGATCAGCAACACCTTTGTTCACCGAGTCAAGACTCCTATAGAAGTATTGTAAGTCCGTGAGTCAGACATTTAAGTACCAACTTCTGAAATCTCAGCCACGTCTCATGGATTGGTTCACCCTCCAAATCTTTGAAACCTTGAATACTATCTCTTAATGTCATCATCCTTGAAGGAGGAAAGAACCTTACAATGAATGCCACGGTAAGTTCATCCCAAGTGGTAATGGAGTTCCTCGGTAGATCAGCTAACCACTTGGTAGCTTCCCCCATCAAAGAAAATGGAATTAACTGGAGACGGACTGATTCTTGAGAGATGTTGTTAAATGAGAACGGACCACATACGTCTACAAAATTTTGAATATGTTCGTGGGGATCCTCATGAGCTAGCCCTCCATATAATCCTTTCATTTGCAAGAGCTGTAGCACTGTGCTCGTAACATGGAAGACAGCATTCCCCTCAATAAGAGTTAGACGTATTGCACCAACACCACCCAACTGAATCGGGTCATTAACATCATTTAGATTTCCTATATCATCTTGGTGGCCTAGTTGGCTACCATTACTTCTGTTGACACTCAACTCGTCCTCTGTTTGAGTACAGCCAACACAAACACAAAACAAAGTAAGTCGATTCAACTACAACACAAAAAGATCACAATTAAAACTTCAATAAGAGAATTCTAAACAACACCACTCCCCGGCAGCGGCGCCATTTTTTATAAACGCTCAACTACACCTCATCCAATACTAGGTGTAGGCGATCGTAATCTAGTATAAAACCTAACGAAGAGTTGGGGTCGAACCCACAAGGAGTGGTACAAGTTCGAATTCAGTTATGAAGTAATAAACATGGACTAATTGGTTATAGGAAAAGAAATTATCCAAAACATTTATATAAATCGAAGGGGTTGACAACAAATGTCAGATGGGGGGATTGGTTAGTCAATTAGCAACTACAACAATAACTAAAACAGGGGTATCAACAAGTAGAGAGTAATTCTTTGGGATGTAATCGATTATAGGTTAATTTTACTATATGGATAATTGGAATTTACTTGAAAAACTCCTTTAACAAGGTTCTACAATAGCGAAAAATACTCAGGAACAATATGAACTCCAAATATTCTTTTCCCAAATTGAAAAAGATAATATAATATATTTTTGAAATTTAATTTATAGTTTCCCAAATTGAGGCGTGCAGGAACATTATGCGAGGTAAGTCGAGCGTCGCCGACTGCCCTTTGGATCAGTTCATCGTCGGTTTGCCTTGGCTCTTCATGCTCAGGGTTTTGTGACCTTAGGCGATCAAGGTTGATGTCGCCGAGCCATTCGGCGGTCCGCCGACTGTCCATTTCCATCGCCAAGTAATTTCTTCCCCAGGGCTGGCATGCTAGAACTTTAGGTGAACTAAAGAGCCACTCGGCAGCTCACCAAGTGGTCTTGGCGATCACCAGGATTTTCTTCCTTCAACTTCTTCAGCTTTTTCGCTCCTTTTTGCACGATAATGTCCTTGCCTTGCTCCTTAGCCTTCATTGCTGCAAATCAACACTTTAACATCAGTTTAGAGTATAAATTAGGCATTGAGGACACTTCCGATAGTTTTCACATATGGAGCTTTTTCCTCCATATAGTTCCCAAATTATCCAATTTACAAGTTGAGAATCTCCAATTGACGTTAGGATTTTCTTCCATATCATGGGTTCCTTTCAATATTGATTCAATTAATTATTTTATGAACTATTATGCATGAATTGAGATAATTCCATGTTTTTAAGTTGAATCCCCATGAACCCATGCAAAACCCATATTTTCTAAGCTACGATGATATAATGTGGGTTTTGAACTATGAAAGAAGATTTTATAAAGATATGCATGTTCTTTATGCAGTTGAAGAAAATAATTTAAGTTACTTTAAGAGTAAAGCATAAATGTTGTTGATGTTGTTGTTGTGAAAGGATTTTTCACATACTACTAAAGACATGAATGTGATAGGGTTTTCTCACATAAGGATTCTTAGAGTTGAAAGGTTTTGTCAACTAAACTTTGAATCAAGTTTTAGGAGCTATTCTGATGAAACCTAGCTTGGATTGGCTACTTGATACGCCTTCCATAAATAATAAGACAAGTTAAGATTTATAACTATTCCATGATATTTATGCTTAGCACCGAGAGGATATTGAGATGAAATCTCTCCCGTAGCTAGAGGTCGGGTTTTTTGTAGCAAACTACTTATCCCATACATATGTGCCACCATATAATGATTGTCTTAGATAGACATTAGCTAGTGGATCCACGTAAGCTAGAAGTTAATGTTCTTACCTTGGCAAATAAGGACACCCCTTTTTAGTGTGGGGAAGACACCAAATTCTATATTATAGCTCACATGTTCTCTATGTCGGTTAAGTCTACTTCCCACTATGATGATGAACTAAGCTTACTTCAAGAAGTATCTCACAAGTGTTCAAAGATGATTTTACTTGCATTGACCATGAGTACGATTATGTTTTCTAACCTCTTATTGTCATGACCCAGGGGTACCCCCTAGATGTAACATGGCATACAAGACCCCGAGAGGCCTCATATAATCCACTTAGCTTTTATAACATAAGATAATCGAAATGAGCGGAAATTTAAAACATTTTTCAAACAACATCAAAAAATTTATATCAAAAACGGAAGTCTATTACACTTTGTCTCAAACCATATAAAACATGAATATCTTGGGACACAGCCCATACAATAGTGTTAAAAACATAAAATGAAAAAACATATGAGAAATGGTGGCCATATCCTCAAATACTATGAGGACTCACCAATCTTCAAGTCTTGCTCTACTAAGATCCTAGCCACAGGGATGAGAGTCGATACCGCCGGACTCTACATTTGGATAAGAAATGTAGGCAAGAGTATGTGTTAGTACAAACATGTACTAAATATGATAGCCAACATAAACATCAACATAAGCATAAGAGATAACAACATAAGTCATAAGCATAATGAATGCACATAAATCATCATAGCATAGGAGGAGTACTTCTTGAAGTAACCTCAACTTATCCTTAGTCAAGACTTGGGTCATCCACCTCTAGTCAAGCATATCATGGAAGGCAACTCAAGCAACAATCCAAGCTTATGTAACATGTGTTATATAGACGAATATACATGTGCATTTAGAAATTACTATTATAAAGGATTATATACCTATGAAGAAGGAAAAGAAATAAGAAAATTATACTTCACAAAACTACCAGAACCATTTAGTTCGAAAATTATAAAAGATTGGAACACGGTAGGATTAACAGACACACTAGGAGCTAGAATAAGCTTTTTACGAAAATGGTATCAGAGCTATGTATAAAAATATAAATAAGTTAATATGAAAACAAGTTCATACGCTAAACAAGTTAGTATAACTTATAAAAATATAAATATGGATCAATTAAAACGAATTGATTATGAAAAGAAATACAAAAAACTTAAAAAATTAAAAATATTCTTAGAAAAAACCAATAATCACCAAATAAATCACTTATTAAATAGAATATATTGGGAAATATCGGCAGTTGAAAGTGAAATATATAATATAGAAACAAGAATAAAATATTATAAAAATACAAATTCATATAAAATACCCTTAGGATAAAATTATGACAAAGCAATCATACAATAATAAGAAAGAAATTAAAATGATTAAAAAATTACACAAACTTTATAAAAAATATGAAAAGACCAAAAAGGACAAAATGATAGATAAAATATCAAAACTAGAATATAAATATATAATTCAATTAAAAATAAAGAATAAAGTATGAATAAAGAAGAATTTGCTATAGACGAAAAACATATGAAAATTCAGATGGATTACAAATAAAAATAATATTTACCAACTTAGGAAGAAAATATAAAAAGATGGGAAATATCTTAAGTTTAATGCTAGAAAAAGAAAGCATGAAACTAGAAGATGGATTAACAGCTATGATAAGAATAGCTAGAGAAAATGAAGAGATAGATAGAAAATTAGAAATTGAAAAAATTAAAACACAAGTTAAGAAAGAAGTCGAACAAATAGAAGAAACTAAAAATAAAGAAATACAAGAGTTAGAAAAAGAATTAGAAAAACTAAAAGAACTATATGCTATAAAGCAAGCAAAAGAACAAAAAGAATTAGAAACAGAACAAAAAATAAGGCTAACAGAAGAAATAGAAAAATTTAAAGAAAAATTACAAACTAAAGAATTAAGAATTGATGAAATAAATGATGAAAGTACAGATACTGACATAGAAGAAATATGTTCCGAAAACAGCGAAACATATACAGAAATAATAGCAGAAGAAAATAATAATCCAGAAATAAATACAGGAAGTATAGACGAAGACAAACCAAGTACATCACAACCAATAAGGCCTAGAAGCCCAA
Organism: Solanum etuberosum; assembly: GCA_029582245.1. NCBI lineage: Eukaryota > Viridiplantae > Streptophyta > Magnoliopsida > Solanales > Solanaceae > Solanum > Solanum etuberosum. The sequence goes on from JAJONR010032103.1 coordinate 26,564, forward strand.
AACCTAGAATAGAACATAAAACAAATAGTTATGAATCATACGACAGAAATAAAACGTTATGGGATAAACGATTAAATACAAAATGGACACCTAAACCAACAAGTGAACAACATAACTTCCTAGACCTAGATTGTGTAGAAGATGTAAATAAAACAATACAACTATGGATAGGATATATATCAAAACAATTGATAGATAATAAAATAACAATAATAGAAGTACCAAGATACATAGAAAGGACACTGATAGGAACAGTAAAATTATGGTTACAAAACCTATCTGAAGAAAGCTTAAAAATCTTAAGGAATAATAAAAATAACAAAGGAGAAATAGCAACAACACCTACAGAACTTCTATCAAAATATGAAATAGCAATAAGAAGTGAATTCAGTAGTATGACTACAGAAATAGAAGAACAACATAGAGAAAAAATCATGAACAGAAATTTAATGACAAAATTAGCTATATGTAACATGTGTTATATAGACGAATATACATGTGCATTTAGAAATTACTATTATAAAGGATTATATACCTATGAAGAAGGAAAAGAAATAAGAAAATTATACTTCACAAAACTACCAGAACCATTTAGTTCGAAAATTATAAAAGATTGGAACACAGTAGGATTAACAGACACACTAGGAGCTAGAATAAGCTTTTTACAAAAATGGTTTATAGAATTATGTGAAAAACATAAGGAAGACATAAGAATGGAAAAAGTATTAATTAAAAATTTAGCATGTTGTAAAATAAAAACTGCACCCCAATTTGGATGCAATGACAAATATTATAAAAA
>JAJONR010032108.1:0-27337 GCA_029582245.1 Solanum etuberosum
AAATTGATTTTAGTCCAGGATCCCTGGCAAGAAAACATATTCAAAAAGAATTTTTTAGTGAAAAATGGAATCAGTTTAAAACATGGTTTTTTGAGACTCATAGTCAAAGTGATCTTAATAATATTTCGCAAGAATTCTATGAAACTTGTGCTTTGCATAATGAAATTATGTATTTCGTTCCTTGGTTTATAACCACTTATTTGCCATTATATATTAATGTCTTAGAACGATCTTATAAAGATGGGAGCGGTAATATTATAAATACGATTTATCCGCCTCAAACCCCTTTTGTTTTACCCAATAATACGGGACTTACTTTTTCTGCTTTTCAGAAATTTATTGATCATAATATTGCTCAAGTAAGTATTTCTGAAATTAATAATTTAATTTCTCAAAATAATTATTTGAGTCTATATGTTAAAATTTTGGGCGAACATATTAGTTCTCTTGATAAAAAACTCGATGAGTTAACTATTTTGATAAAAAATATGAGTACTTCAAAACCTTCTGATATGGCTTCTACTAGTAAAGAAGGTCAAACTGTTATTATTCATGTTCAAAGACCTCCTGAGATTCGGTATTACATATGTCTCCGTGACTATGTCCGGCTAAAAAGATTCATATCTATGTTGGCTAACTAGTTCTTATTACATAAACTCCATGAAAGTTTCAGACTTTATCAAAATATAAAGGATTATGTTATAGCTTCTTAGCTTGGTTCTGAGATGGTGGTACAGTCGACCTAGTACTACTCTTATTGGCTTTGCCTCTGTGGCTATGTCTAGCAAGCTGTGTGACCGCAAAAGCCTGTGAAGAAAAAGGCGTAAAAGGTCTTATACAGTTAGAAACCCTAGACACATGGGCTCAATAAAAGTATGTATTACGGTTTTGACAGGCCCTTTGCTCGGATAAATTTTTACCATACAGCTATCAACCTATAATAAAATCCTGCATATTTCGATTCTTATTCTTGAATAAGGATATTTACTGCCCTTGGTCTGCTGGCTTGGCGGACTACCGCCATACCCCTAGATCCTGTGGTCCCATGATTTAAAAAATTAACTAAAATTTGACCAATGATTCCTTTATCACTATTTTATTGTTGCTTTTAATAAGCAAAGTATAAAATTTTGTAATAACATCGTCTCCTTGAAGGATACACATCTTGCATTTGGAGAAATAACTATTTAAATGTACTAAAGTAAGCAACAATAAGTACATATATATTTGTAATTTATTTAAACTTCCACTTTATCAAACTAATTTGACTATCTCTCGAAGATCTTCGCCAACGTCGTTAAACTTTATTCTTTATATCTTGATGAATTTGAATAAAATAATCTGACCATTTCTCTTTGGTGAATTCTTACAAAACTACCAAACTTTCTTTTTATCTTGATGAACTTGTGTTTGGCGCTATTATGACATTTTAAGAAATTTTGAAGAATATATCTATGATCTTCATCAAAGTGATCATAAATTGTCACACCACTTTTTCTATGTTATCTCTTTTGATTATTAACCATATGATTGATGAATCAAATGAAGGAAAAAAATTAAAAAGGAAGAAGATACATTGATAAAAAAAGAAGAAGGAGAAAATGAAAATGAGTAGCTAAAAATTTCATAGAGGATTGTTATTTATAGATGAATTAAATTATGAAAAATTTGGTAGAAGGAAGTTGAGGAGACATGTTATTTAAGTAGAGAATACAAATATATAGAGGTTTTTTGTAACTCGTGAAATATAATTAGATATAAAAAATATGATAATTTACTTAATTATTAAATGCATAATTGTTTAATAAAAAATGAAGAAAAAGTTCAAAAAAAAAGAGGAAAAAAATAAATATGAATGGAAGCCAAAAAGAGGTGCCACATCACATTTTCTACATTTAGCTTTAATATATATATATAGAGAGACACTTTAAAGTGATGTTTCACATGACATGTCAATAATCATAATAAAATATATATATATATAGAGAGAGAGAGAGACTTTAAAGTGATGTTTCACATGACATGTAAATAATCATAATAAATAAGAAGTTATAGGAATATTACCTTTTCTGTATGTATGAACCTATTTTTTTAATTCGGTATTTGGTACTCACATTAAATTTCCATTAAATTTAGATTCGCACCGTAAAGTTCCACATTGGAGATAAAACACTCCCTAATAAAAACATGAATCTATTTACTCACGTTCATCATAAATGATAATACTTTTTCCACATATATTATATTGGCCAAATCCATCGGTGACCTCCTAAAATTGACACCAAATTTCACTTAGACACCTCAACTGGACGATGTTTATTTTAGACATCTTATGTAGGGTCCCGCTATGTCATTTTGACACTTTTTTGACAATAAGCAAAAAACTGAAGGAGAGTGTAATACACTCGTTGATGACGTGACAAACAACCAATTTAATGATTACATGTGTAATTTTAAGTTAAAAATTATTTTAAAAATTATTTAGTAAATAAAATAAAAATATTATTTTGAAAAAATCAGTTTAACTCCTCCCCCTCCCCCCTCATCGAAGGTAGTTGTCTTCTCTACTACACCCAATAATTTTTTTATTTTTTTTAATCAACTTTTTAAATTGTTTTGGATTTCTTTTTTTTAGTGTTGTTTTGTGGGAAGAAAAGAGGGAGAGGAAGAAAGAAAGAGAATAAATATGAAATATGAGTGTTGGTATCCATTTTTCCAGTAAAAAAGGTGGAGGGAGATGATCGTAAATTTAGAAAAGTAATACAATGAAGAAGAAGAAAAATGACTTGAAAACGAATTTGAATAAAAAATTCGATCTCCATTGAAGGAGTTTAAGCTTCAAAAAATAGTGGGAGATGGTAGCTTGAAAAATGGAGAAGAAGAAGAGAAAACAAAATAAAAAATATCTAAATTGAGTCTTTCACACTCTATTGTTGAGTGTATTACACTCACTTTGACATGTCAGCAAAAAGTGTCAAAATGACACAACGAACCCTACATGAGGTGTCTAAAATGAACATCACCCAGTGAGGTGTCTATATTAAATTATAGATGATAAATACTAATATTAAATTAGTTATTTAATCAGGAATTAATTCAATGAAGTCCAAAAGTTATTAACATTTATGTAATTAAAATGATACAATTTTATATTTAAATAATTAAATATTTTATAACAATTTAATTTATAGCATAAGTAAAATCGTAATTTTATTTTGAACTTTGAAACTTTCCACTTTTAATAGTAAGGAAAATACATAAATGCCCTTAGCTAAAAGCACACATTTCGATCTGGCGCATGCTTTCTAAACTTCTCTATAAAGTAAAAATTATTTAGTATTAATATTAAATTAATTAATTCTATTTTCTTTTTGGTAATTAAGTTTTTTTTTCTAGTTTAATCTCGGGGTCCCACTTCCACGTTTTTAATGGGGTCAAAATTGGAATTAGCAACACACGCCCAAAGTTCTTTTTACCCTTTGCAAGTCTGCTATTTTCGGTTTCTGTTGTGTACTATTTTCTTCTCTTTCTGCCCAGCAGCTTAAGGGACTCGTTGATTTCGAGGAGAAATCCTTTGGTACTATAATGTCGAATTGTTGATTCGGACGATAATTTCAGTTTACAGCTTGAAACTAGGGTTTTGTTCAGAGCATTTTGACTGAAACTTTTCTTGTTTCAGGCAGTGAAGGATTTAGGGTTTTTTGAGGTAAGTTTTTTTTTTCTTCAGTCATTATGTAAATTGTTAGTGGTCCAACATTTGATTTGGTGTACATAGCAAGGGGCATGAAAAAAAAATGCTAGTAACCTCATGCATTGTTCTGTAAGTGACTTTTCAGTTATGATGTTTCTTCTAATCTGATTTTAATGCGAATAATCGGAATATTGGGTGTTAATATGATATATTTTGTGACAAGTTGGAATTTTGCTTGAAGGTGTAATTCTTATATTGTCTGTCTGAGTGGAATCGGGTTCTTGAAATTGAGCTAATCTCAGACCCCTGATATTTGATTTTGTTCCAATCATATTATTACAATATATGATACATTTTGCCCAAATTGGAATTTGTATTAAAGGTGTAATTTTTTTTTTTTTGGGTTTTATTTCAATCCTCAGAAGTTGGCTTTTGGGATAATACGTGAATTAGATAAAATATTGATAATTATTTCTATATTTTCACCTGAGACGATAGTTTTAAATCCTGATATGGGGTTTAACGGTACTACGGTTTACTGTTGTTATTTTTGTTATGTTCTTTCAGAATTTACATGCAAACACTATTGTAGTACTGTTCTTTTCTAATGTTAGGAAGAAGAAAAGAAATCCAGGTGTTTTGATTGATTACTGTTGTTGCTGTCAAACCTTGTCTTGTAGGTCAGACTGTATTGATTTAGAACAATGAATTCAGGCATTCGTGTTTAAAGCTAATTTTTATTGAAGAAATTATCTGGATGTAGGAAGTGAGTAATTTGTCCTTGTTTTGAAGAATACGGCATGTAGGCATGGGCAGAGATTTGGGGGGGGGGGGGGTAGGTCGCAAGGGTGGTTTATCCAAACCCCTTCACCGGAAAATTACATGGTATATACAAGGTCAGAATTGTTTTTAGTGTATATAGTAGATGCCTAAAAATTGTCGGTCCGCCACTGCATGTAGGTGAACTGGTGTGGTTGGGGAAGCTGTTTAACTGGTCCAACTGAATGAAATGCTTCACAGGATAACTATTTTTTTTAGACTGTTACATATGGCATATTTTTGCAGACTTCAGTAATTTGTATATATCTGATTAAGAGATGGTGATCGCTATCATGCTCTTCATATGTTATCTTTTTTAACGTCATCAGGGGATCACGAGTTTCCTGTTGTTTATTCTGTGGATAATGGGTACTACAAGAATAATCTGACTTAATTTATGGCTTGTTGTTCACAGCTGAACGGATGGCTAGTGAAACTCGGTCTGGGAGGAAAAATAAGGATACTGAGAGAAATAAATCAAAGAATAAACAGTCTGATAAAGGTTCATTAAGTTCTGGCTCTGGGAAGACAGATGGGTCCAGTGTAAGAAGGTCAAGTCGAGAAACAAAGCAAGCTGCTTCAAGCCCATCAAGTATAAGGAAGTCAAAGCGTCTTGAGAAGCAGTCACCAACCCCGCCAACTGTTAAGAGGAGAGCTGCATTAATTAAGAAACCAAATTCTCCGAGCCCTTTAAGAAGGTCTGACAGGGGTAAGAAACATACCCCATCTAGCTCGTCAAGATCAAGTTACTTAGGAATAGGATCCGATTCATCTAGTGTCAAGAAGGAAAAAAAAGAGAAAAGTGTGAAGGAGCTGATAATGGAATCTGAAAGATATAACACTAGCAGGGAGAACGGTGCAGCTTCGGTTGGCTTGAAAAGGAAGAGAATGGATGCGCGTAGTTACAAGGCACTGTTCAAAATGCAAAGAAAGAGATATACTGCAGGTTGACTAATCTTTCTCTTGTCGCTCTCATCCTCCTATAACAAGGGGTACCCTTTCTTGTTAATGTATTCCTTGTTTTTCCTTCTTGTAATAACAAATTAATGCAGCATGAAGTGCACTCTCTCCTGGAATGGTGGGAAGAGTAAAAAGACTTACTGAATTGCCTATAGCTTTATCATGGCAAAGACACCTTATGAAGTCATGACGTATTGACCACCAGATGGCTGTGCAAAATATGCCTATTAGATAGGAGACACTAAGAAAGTAAAAAAAATAAAACGCCTTTAGTTCAGACGCTGTTACATGGAAAAGAAACCATTGAAACATGTGGCATTCCAAATTATTTTAAAGATGTTTTTGAGCCAAAAAGATTTAAAAATCTCCTTTTACAACCCCTTCCCCTCGGGGCAGATCCAAGATTCCGAGAAGGTGGGTGCACTATTACGAAGAGGTGAATTCAGGATATAAATTTGATGGGTACCTTTAGGTTGTTACTATTGAACTCATTACACATTTGAATTTATAGGTTTATAATTTTCTTACATATATATCTGAACTCCATGTCAAAACTGCTGGGATCTGTTAAGCCCATTGACTCTTTGTACATCCTCAATTGATACTAGTTTTGATATTCACATTTGGCATAATTGCATAAACTCTTACAGTGAAAAAAGGAGAGTAGGGATTTTAATGTGTTAGACTTGGATTTTTTTGGAAGAATGACCAAACAAAGGAAGAAAAAAAGAAGAAAAAAGTAGTAAATTAGTGGGTGTTTGGATTGGCTTATTTTAAGTAGCTTTTGGCTCTTAACCTCTTTTTTAATTTTGGAAGTGTTTAGGGTGAGGTGATTAGACAGGACATGGCGCAACTCCGGATTATCAAGGACATGAAATTAGATAGGAGGGTGTGGAGGTCGCGTATTAGGGTAGAAGGTTAGTAGGTTTGGAGTTGTTGTGTTGGTCTTCGAGGGTTTAGGCTTGTTGGTGTTTGTCGTTGTACTAGCCGTATTATTATGGTTCTTGCTTTTGATATCTATCACCGTCTGTTGTTTACAATGTTTCGCTTATCGCACTATTTTGTTGCTCTTGTTCCATTCTTGTAGGTTTTGTACTGTTTAGATGCTATGATATCTGCATTGTGTTTTTCTTTTTTGTACTTGGATTTGTTGCATTTGAGTCGAGGGTCTTTCGGAAATAGTCTCTCTATCTCCACGAGATAGTGGTAAGGTCTGCGTACACTCTACCCTCCCCAAACCCTACTTGTGGACCTCATTGGGTATGATGTTGTTGGGAAACACAAAAAGTGCTTGAAAGTACTTTTTTTTAGGCTGAAAAAGTACTTTAAATAGAGCCAAAAGTCAAAAGTTGGGTGTTCCCAATATATGGCTTTTAGTTTTAGCTTATAAGTCACTTAGAAAAAATCCAACCCAAACACCCCCTTAGAATGCAAGGACATGTCCATTCCCATGGGTAGGCCCAATTTTGTAAAGAGAAAGGAAAAAACAACAAGATAAACATAGGATTTGAACCCCCTACCTCACTTAGAGAGGTGTACCCTATAACCATGACTCTTTGAGCTTGGGTGCACGCATAACTATTTAAGTATTTTTGAAAAAATAGCATTACTATACATGATCTAGGGAGGGGAGCATGGGTGCCCGTGAACCCAAGCCCAGCCTAGATACGCCACTGCCTTCCCTCATCCTTTCTTCCTTTCTCATCTCAGTTTTACATTTTTTGGGAGTGAAGTCTCGTGATAAGTTCTGGTCCTTCAGATATGAGTCCAAAAATGCTTTCCCTTCCCTGTTTCTGTTGTGTAGTGGTGCAGTGCATATTCATATTGGTTATGGGGGCTGCGAGTGGCATTTAGTGGTGAAGTAGGAGGGGTTTTATCAAGAAATATGGAGCAGTCATGTTCTTTTAGGTGAATGGGGGTGTGCATGTGTTTTATGTACTATATGGTCTGTCGCAAGATGGTGTTTTGGATTTGTATGCTCAGAGTTTCTATGGGTGAAGGAGGGTAAGAGAATCTCAGGTGGTATTGGTTTCCAAGAAGGTGCAGTGGAGGCGAGTCTATATTGTCCCCTTTCAGCATAGTGAAGAAGTTATAAAGATGAGTCTTTGGTGTGGGTGTTACTTTAAGAGAAAGGTGAGTGTTTTGGTTGAGGGTTTTTAGAAGATATGATGGTTTGCGGTTTTTATTTTTGATTGGAATATGGACAGTGAAGACAGTGAAGACAGTGAAGGAATTTTCTGGTGGTGGAAAGAAAGTGTTTAGTGATGCTGTGTGCTTTGGGTGGTTGAGTGAGGAGGACTTCTCGTCTCTGATAAAAAATGATGATGAGTGAAGAAGCTGGAAAAGCCTCAAGTTGGCTTCTTATGGCAGTGAAAAAACGGTGAATCTTTTAGTTTTCTTTTTCACTTGGTTCTTTTAGGTGTTTTTGGGAGATGAAAGTCAAACGATGAGAGAGAAGAAGCATGAGAAAAAACAAAAAAAAAATGAAATAGTTGTGTATTTTTCTTGTATTGACGTGTGTCTAGGACATGTATCTGCATAATTTAAAGCAAGTTATTGTACCATGTCATTAGTGTGTGGTTAATAGGACACATTTTTGACTTAACATTAGGTTTTTCATAGGTCATGCCCTCAGATAAGGTGTCTAAATGAAAAATTCGGACAACTTTGTGGGGCTATCTATGTATTCTTTATAATTTCAATGCTTGGAGTGAAGTTTTTTAAGCTAACTGAGTTGTCATTGTCTTATTTGGTGTTTTGGAATTGCTGAAATTTCTATACTGATGTAGATGTTTTCTCCTGAACAGAAAATAATGACAAGTTGGAAAGCCCAAAGAAACCATCAAGAGTTGATAGCATTGCCAGGGATGAGACAGACTGCAAGCTAATCAATGGGGATAATGAATCTCATCAAGGAGTTGTAAATGAGTTGAAAGAACATCCTGATGAGGTTGCTTCTGCGAGGTCCATTTCTAGCTTAGAAGCTTCTGCTGCAGATGCTTCGGTAAATGATGTAGTGGAATTGCCATATTCAAAGTTGAAAGAACATCCTGATGCAGTTGCTTCTGCCAGGTCCATTTCTAGCTTAGAAGCTTCTGCTGCAGATGCTTCGGTAAATGATGTAGGGGAATTGCCATATTCAAAGTTGAAAGAACATCCTGATGAGGTTGCTTCTGCGAGGTCCATTTCTAGCTTAGAAGCTTCTGCTGCAGATGCTTCGGTAAATGATGTAGGTGAATTGCCATACTCAAAGTTAAAAGAACATCCTGATGGGGTTGCTTCTGACAGGTCCATTTCTAGCTTAGAAGCTTCTGCTGCAGATGCTTCGTTAAATGATGTAGGGGAATTGCCACATTCAAATCGCAGATGCTGTTCTACAGAAAAATCTGTTGCTCTTCCTGCAGAAAATGGTTCGGAAGTATCTAAAAATGGTTGCACAGTGGGAGAAATTTCTGGAGATTCCGAAAGGTTACCAGAGAGCTGCTCTGTGCCTGAGAATAATTTGCATATTGCTGGGTTGACGTGTTCTACTTCTACAGATGGTGATATTATCTTGAAAAGTGGTGAACTAGGCACTGGTAATTGTTCTGAGACGCATAATGATACTTGTGACTTGGCTGAAGTGTTTCCTCCACCACTAGGAGATCTTGAAAAGCTTGGTTACAGTGGGGCTTGTGCTTCATGCTCTAGACAGATAAGGTGACTTTTCTGCTTTTTCTGTTTACATTTTCTACCAATACTGCGTAGCCATAATAACTTGACGTTAGCATAGTGAATCATCACATTAAAACTTAATAGCACAGTGTCCTTCAGATAATTTAGGGGTCACTTATGCTAAGACTCAAACGTATTACATGCACTTGACTTATAAAGTATTCTGGGGATACCCAAAATTTCTATCTTCATAGTGCTTTATTTTTATAGGTAATGTGAGAATGTTATTGATGTAAACCAGCATTAAGAGAAAGCAAGGGGCTTGGGACTTCCATGTTCGAGGTCTCAAGCTCGAAACCCCTTGCCAGCAAAAGCAAGGGGTTTGCCTTCTGGGTCGAGCTCATTGCACCGGGCTTGCCTAGTGCGGGTTACCTCTCCTATGTGGTTTTTGAGCTATTGCATAGGAGTGGGGGTTTTACCCTGTGCGCACTCAAAGGGTAGCGGCTGCGGGTTTCCCTTGTCATAAAAAAAAAGAGAATAGTACATCCAAAAAATAACCTTACAATGTGTGTAAAGAACTGAGGAAGTCAACCAAGGCTTCCCGCTCTTAACACATTTGCCGTGGCCACTTCAAAAGTATACACTTGTGTTTAAGATTAACTACTTTGTCCTTCTGTTTCAAAAACTCGAGCATTTCTTTCTCTTCATATGACCCACCAAATCATAGAGTTCGTGATGCCCTTAGAGGATTTAATCTTATCCATTTCATTTGGTCAAATGTTTTAATGTGTACCTTAGTTGTGTTGAGATGTTTCCAACTGTTTTGTCTATATTGCACACTCAATTGGTGTGAGAAAGTTTAAGGAAATGTGGATTAGTTTCTCTTTGTGTGTCTTTTGGGGGTCGTTTTTTTTTGAGAATTAAACAAATGGCAGTAAGCGGGAATTTGATTCTTTTGGGGATATTTTTTTTGTTCATCAAGACTGCTATTTCTTTTCCAAAGCATCAGTTCAGAAATGATATAAAACAGTATGTTCCCCAAAACCAATATGAAGACGCCCAATTGACCCTTTTTACCTTTTTGGGATAAAACAAGAAGTTATTAGGTTCGAACTTTGGTAAAACTGTATCCTATACAACAAGAACAGCAACGATAATGGCTCATTGCCACACTATTTGAGGTTGGCTATGTGAATCCTCTAATTCTATTACACTCCAATTGGGACTACTTTTATTTCAATATGCAATAATTCGTCCTTGATCACAAATACGGGTTCTTAAACCAAATATTTTCTAAATCTCACACTTATCCCTACTTATTAGAAAGAAACTCACTTATCTCCCTACTTATCAGAAAGAAACTCACTTATCCCTATACTGAAATACAAATCTCTTAATCAAATGAACAAACAAAAAGGATTCATGGCAAACATCAAACCTAATGCAACAGTGTACCCAAAACGATTAAACCTCAATTCTAAGTATAACCTATTTTTCACCAAGTCCTTACGAATCCCAAGAGCTTGTCGGTCTTTTGAGACAATCTCTCAATATGATTTAGCTTTCAAAGCCTTTAAATTATTACAGTCCACACCTTTGGACCAGCACAATAAGCGATTTAGAGGTCTACGTAGGATATGAAAAAATCATTTCAGGCGAAATTATCTTATTTTATCCTCTGTGTACCCAGTTGAACCTAATGTCAGATGTCATCATTTCTGCTAAGGATTTTTTTTTTTTTACATCTTGTCAATTTTCTTTTTTTGACAAAGGTAACAAGTTTGTATATAAATCTTCAGCACTAAGGCTGGGATCCCAAGAATTTCTGCTAAAGACTTAATTAAGTAAATAAAAAAGTGTTTCTCCCTAACAACTTGAGCTTTGATTGTCATGCACTTCAAACATTGTATTAGTTAGAGAAGACAGAGGTCCTGAGCTTGAGCTCGAGTCTTTCCGCCACCCGTTGCAAAAAAAGAATTTCCATATGCTCGGCCATCAAAAAGAATCAGTCCGCATGTGAGGGTGTGTTAAAAGACATAATTAAGTAAATAAAAGTGAGCTCTCTAGCTTCACACACCTCAACAATCTCTAATATTGGCTAATTTTGTATAACACATCCATCTTAACATTGTCATTGACTCATTTCTGCGATAGACTTGTGGATTTATTGGGTTGTAGAGGTCCTATATCCACTTGCTTGATGCTTTGCATACTTACATTTCAGTCGTCCAATATGGTCTCTGTGTTACATCTTCACGTATCATGCATCTTAACTTAGATATTTGTATTGCATGCATTGAGAAACTGTAATCCATTTAATATTTGCCTCAACTTCAAGTTGATGATGTGTGTAAACCTTCTTTAGTCTCATAAGGCTGTATAGATCCTTGCAAGGAAAATTGCTCCTAGTTTTTTTGCTCATTGTTGCTAAATCGTCCCATGGCTTTTTATTCATCATATTTTTGATGTATTATTACTTTTTGGTTCTCCCCACTTTGCTCCCTTGTTGACTCAAACCCACAAACTTAGGGTTGGAGGTGGAGGGTGCTTGCCACTAGATCAACCCTCTCTTGTCTTATTGATGTATTGTTACTTTTGGGCCTTGGATAGATTTATTAGATTAACAGTCTGTACTTCCATATGTCAGAGACAAAATTATGGTTTAAAGTTTCTATCTTTTACTTTTGCAGTTGTTTACTATTTTCCATTCACAACTTGCAGGTTAAATCATGATTCACCAGAGGAGGAGCTGTGCTCATGTGCTGGAACAGGCAGGGATTGTAGTAACCTTTCTAGTCTCAAGGTTCGTGCCTTTAGACGTGGAGAGGTAGAAGCAGCTTGTATTCATAGTAGACGCGGCGGTCGTAAAGACCCAATAAACTACCTAAAATTACTTAAGTATCAATAAGCAATGTATGCAACAAGTTTTTAGGTGACTTCAAAAGAAAGCAGTTGATCGTTAATTGGTAATTAGATTTGGAGAAAGATTATAAGACCAACTATACATGTATACTAGATAATAGAACATGTGACAAAAATATAGAAGCAGCTGAATCCAACACATATTGTATGGTAGTCAACGTGAGAAACTTTTCAGTTTTCAAAAAACTGGGAAGTCCTAAATCGCCAACTAGCTGTCAGTTTGTTCCTATTATACTTTTCTTCTTTGTAGTATGAGTATCATCATGTCCTTGCCACTTTGTCTTAACATGTAATGGGTCATGTTAGTTCAATTATCAGTTATTCTCACTGTTTATGGTCTATTTCATTTAACAAAGGGGATTCACATGCCAGAATAAGAAATTCTGTTTTGTGGCCAGCAGCTGTGCATACACCAGTATTCAGAGTACTATTTTACTGTTATGAATTTGCTTTCTCAATATTTAATAATTTTCTTATGCTCAAATGCATTCCATTTTAGGATGGAGTTGGTTCTGAAGCTGCAATTCTTTTCGATTCTGGAGAAAGATGCAATATACAATTGAATGAGGCCCTTTCAGTTTCTCAAAGGGGCAGTGATGAAAAAATGTGCGCCATATGCAAGCAAGCTGGAAAGATACTGTGGGTACCATTTACAATTATGCACAATTATGTGATGATCAATAAGGATCTTTCATGTCATACTGAGAAAAAAGTCAGCTCTACCTTTTGCTTTTTCTGTTTTTATTACCTTGTTCCCAAGACATTGTCTGGTTACTGGATTGTGGATACACCCAGTAATGATTTTTCCATTTGGGTTATGCATTAATAGTTGTCAAGTAGTAGTATAGCCTGGATTAGAATGTCCATGTCAATGCCTTGATTTTTATCATTTGCACTCAACATACTTTTCAGGATCTGCGATGGAAGAGGTTGCAAGAGATGCTATCATCTCTCTTGCTTAGATCCTCCACTAGATGATTTTCCACCAGGAGCTTGGCATTGTACCTTGTGTGTCAAGAAAAAGATTGAATCTGGTGTACATTCAGTGACGGAAGGAGTAGAATCAATTTTGGATGTTAGAGAAGTGGAAGTAGCAGATGCCAAAGGTTTGATGTAAAAGTATATTACATGCATAAGACATTTGTACTGGAGCTGTGATTATGTGATATGACTAGTTATTGACCTGTGTCATATCTCTTAATGTTGCTTGACTTCTGTTGATTCTTTCTCTTTACTATTTTGTTTCCTTCTTTGCTTTTATGTTAGGAACGCATAGGCAGAAGCAGTATCTTGTTAAATACCATGGTCTTGCTCATGCACACAATCATTGGGTTGCAGAGGCACAATTGCTTATTGATGCACCATTGCTTATTGCAAACTATAATCATAAGAATCAGGTCAGAATTATTTCTCTGAAAACTTTTAGGGGTCGTTTGGTAGAGTGTAAGCAAAATTAATGCATGCATTAGCTTTGTGTATTAGTAGTACCTTGTTTAGTACACTTTTTCATGTTATGTATAATTAGTGCTTGCATTAGTTATACAGTCTATTGTGTATTAAGGTGTGTATTACTAATACCATGGATTTCTAGGTATTAGTAATGCAAGGGTTTTAATGCATGCATTAGCATGGTTAAAGACCTCATTGCCCCTCAAAATCTATTTTACATCTTTTCCACCATAATTATGAAGGGTATCTTTGTAATAAATATTTTTATACCATGCATGCTATTTTTAATTCACCAAACCAAACAATGCATAAGAAATCATCTATGTATAATTAATGCAAGCATGACTAATACAAGCATCTCTAATACACTTGGTTTAGCATGATTTTTATACACTCTACCAAATGACCCCTTATATGTTTTCTTTTTTCTTCTCGCACATTTTCTGCCAAGTTGAGTAAGTGGATCATTATATGCGCAAACACATGCAAAGAATGATATGCATTTATCATAACAAATACTTTTTTGGATTTTTCACAAGTAGCAACTTTTCCATCATTTTAGGATGTGAGGTGGATCTCAGAGTGGACAGTGCCACATCGTCTCTTGAAGAAAAGATCACTGATGTTCTCCAAGCTGCATGGTCAAGATGCAGCTGAAAATAACAAATGCCTGTTTGAATGGCTTGTGAAATGGAAGGGCCTTGGCTATGAGTATGCTACATGGGAATTGGGGAATTCTAATCTTCTGAACTCACAGCATGGTGAAAGCCTCATCAAGGATTTCAATATTCGTCGCGAAAAGGCAAAATGGAGAATTGACAAGGTGCTTATTATCATGATATTGCATGAATTTCTGTCAACAATTTCACTTTAATCTGATAAGTGATAAGTATCTTGCTGTTGCTAAAGTACTTTAAAGTGTCTTGTACTAGTTGGTTTTGTAACTCATATATTCAAAATTTTGCTCTGATTTTTATGCAACCTCAGTTTCCTGCTGTGTATTGACATAAACGGTAGGACATTCCCTGCCCTAAACAGAAAATTTTGGCTGTTGTTTGAGGATATTTTGAATGATTAGTCAAGAAGAAATTTGTTATGTTTTGTGTGCTTCAAGTCATATATTGGAAGTCGTCAACTTTGTAATATTATTTGTATGTCTTCTTCTGCTGCAGAATCATAAGGGGCAACTTGTCAAACTATCGGAACTTCCTGCTGGAGGTTCACTTCTAACAGATTCTAATCTGCTGAACAATGTGAACAAGCTACGCGAGTGTTGGTTTAAGTGCCAAAACACCGCTGTCTTTGATGACAAGGTGAGTTCATTTTACAGGGAATGCTTTTCTAGGTGGGAAAAGAGATACTGCTGAACATTCTATATAATGTGGAATAAATAATGGATGGCTATATAATTATAATATATACACGTCAAAGCAGTTGAAAAGGATTTGAATGTCGAGTTTGATTGATAGTTCTGAAGTTCTCATTTGATGCTTGGTCAATGTTATTGTTCTTCATATGCGCATTGACTCATCTTTGGAAAAACTTTGTATTCCCGTCTCCCTGCATGGGCCACAACACCCTGGATCTTTGCCTCCAAGCTATTTTTTCCCTTTTAGCATACTCTTCAAATTCCATAAAGAGGTGCTTTTTTGATCATCTCCTCCTCATTCAGCCACCTTTGTTGTTGAATAACATCCATTCTGAATAAATAATTTCCCTATCTCCAGGTTTCCATGGTTATTTTAGTTCCATTCTTTCAATTTCCCTTTGATAGCTTTGAGTTTGCCTGCAAGAATGTAATCTTCCCCTCGATGATCCATGTGCGATTTCCCCCTTCCAGCTGAAGATCCACTAGCTCCATATCTTCAATGACTTATAAATCTGGTATTTCTAGTGCAGTTCCTCTTTTCAGAGGGGAATCCAACTATGTTGAAATATCCACCTACCACCCAAGGATTTGTGGAAAAACCCTTAGATCCCTAATTTCCCACCAAAATTCTTGTCTTTCTCTGTTGCAATTTGGAGCATAAATCCCTGTCATATGCGAATTGAAATCCCAAGTTTGAGACTCAAATCTGCATGTCAAAGAACAAGAACTAGTAATGATCATCTCCTCCTTCCATATTTTACTATTCCAAATTGTTAGATTACCCCACATCAGTTGTTTTTTCTTCTCAAAAATGAGAAAGACTACCCTAGTAGTTCCACTATCCTCCAAATGGCCGTACTTATTCCCATGAGTTCCCATATACTGCTTGGGAGTCCCCATGACTTAAGGTTTTGTCTCTCGTCTCTTTGCTTGCTTGCAACTATTGGTTTTCTTAAATAGAGCCAATGTGTCCTTTTCATATCCATAAAGATCAACCCCGATTTGCTTGCTTAATTCTATAACATTCAGATGAATCCCTAAAGATGCGTCCATTTCTCCCTCTATCTTCTCCTCCTGCAACTATATCTTCAATGGTTTTGCTTCCTCAATTTACTAGAGGCAGACTTGCATATGCATGTCTTTTTTGCCCCCTAATAGTGTCGATTTGTGTTGCCTCTCTTTTGATGTAGTCATGACATCTTAATAATCATCAACTTCTCAAATGACCAGTGGCTAAGGGTGTGGCCTAGCGGTCAATGAAGTTCTTGAGAACCTTGAGGTCTTAGGTTCAAAATTCAGTGGAGACAAAAAACACTAGGTGATTCTTCCCATCTCTCCTAGCCTTGGTGGATAGAGTTACCTGGTACCTGTTGCTGGTGGGGGGGGGGTGGCAGGTATCTCTTGGAATTAGTCGAGGTGCGCAAAAGCTAGCTCAGACGCTTGGGTCATAAAAATAAATAAAAAATCACCAGCTGCTTTGGTTCTTGAAATTGAGGTAGATGGAGAATCTTCTCTTTCTTTGTTCTCCATATTTTCAGAGCTGTGTAGGGAGTTCACAAAAGTAGACTTGTTTGCCTCAATTTCAATGAGCACCATGTCCATTCTATTAGAGAAGAAGTGGAGGCCGGTTTTAAAAGTTGGCTTCAGTGAATCAAATCGAGCCTGTTGTGAAACTTTCGTTCCACCTCTGCTTTGGGTCACTTGGGGTGTTGAGTTGGCCCAAAATTTTACTCCTTTAAATTTATGGCCCTCTGGTTGCTGCCACGTAGCCTTCTTTTTACTTAGCTTGAATTTTAAGAGACATGTTCATGTACCCCCCCCCCCCTTCCCGCCCCCATCCATAATACAACTACCTACTCTGCCCTCCTCGATATAGGGCTTTATGCCCGACTATCTATCATAGGCTTTGCTTCTTTTCCGGAGAACACCCTCGTCGGGGTTGCACACCAAATGGGTACAGTGAAAACTAGACCTGTATTTGCAATGGTTATCTCCTTCCGGACTTCCCCACCATCTCCTTTAGTTTTAATTCTCACCATTTTAGATGATTCTTTGGAAAAGTTTACTCCTTTGTTTCCACCCATATGCCACAGGGATCTCTTAAGGCTTTGAAGACTTTTTTTGTCCAGATATGAATCGGTAAACCCCATAGCTCTGTTCCATGTCCACTTCCCTTAAATCCTTAATCTTTGATTAAACATGAGAAACTTGAGCTAGCCCATCCTCCATTTTTTTCTTGTTTGTTTCTGGAAGAGTTGCTAGTCATTCTCTTCTTTCTCCGTCCTCTTTGAATGTTTTGACATACCATCCACATCAAAATCAAATGGCTTCAAAGTTATGTGTGCAAACCTATAATTGTAGTATGACTTCGCAAATACATAATTAATCTCTTTGTTCGTTGTTAATTGAAAAGTCCTTTTCAATATTTCTACTAGCTTGTATTTGTTGATAATAAGGGGTGATTTGGTTTGAGGTACAAGCAAAAGTTAATCTTGGTATATAAATCAGTATTGCTTTATACCATGCTTGATTTCCTGGAACATAAATTGTATAAGTTGTGCCAAATTTAATACTGAAGACCAAATGTTGTATAGTAGTTAATACATGTATAAGTTATATGGGAATTTATGTATTATTTTATATGCGATAGCAACAACATACTGGTGAATATGGTATTCAACAACCCAGTTAGCCACTCCAAACCTACTTCACCCTTAACCCTAAACCGTCTCATGTATGCCTTTTCCACCAATATTTCTCCAGTCCTTGATAAACTTTATTTGGTCCACATCATGGACTTGACTTGTCTGCCTATATAAATTTTTATCCTCGTCTTTGCCCTTAAGCTTTTCATACAAGTGCTCAAAAGTTGTCGTTTTAGCCGTTGTAACCACTAGCTTTGCTTTTTTCTCCACCTTTTTATACTTCTTCCTATTCTTCCGCTTGTCCTCCTTGTCTAAGCTTTCTAATAATGCCGTTTAAGCAACCTTCTTAGCTTCCATTTTTTCTTGGACCTCCCATTCCACTACTACTCCCATTTATGTCCACCTACTTTACCCTTCGAGACCCCTATCACCTCTCTAGTAGCTTCCTTGATGCAGCCCACTATCGTAGTCCACATACTATTTGCGTCCCCGCTACTCCTAAGCCCCCATAGCAACCAACCTCTCCCAAGTTCCCGACCTTTGGCATTAGTCAAGTCTTCCCATTTGATCCTTGGCTGGTCATAAAGAGTCCTTTCCTCCTCCGCTCGATATTCAAAACCATAACTACGAGCTTATGTTGGGTTGTAAGATTCTTTCTTGGGATAACCTTGCAGTCCTTGCATAAATCTATCACTCTTACTAAGGAGTAGGTAATCTATTTAAGTCTTAGCCACCACACTACAGTAGGTTACCAAGTCCTCCTCCTTCTTTTGGAAGCACGAGTAGCTACAACCAAATGGAGAGCTTTAACGGTAGAGCTCCTCCTCCATTTTTATCCCCAGAGACGAAGCTGCCTTGTACAACATCATAGCCCTTGAAGTGGTCCCGATGTGACCATTAAAATCTTCACCTAGAAATAGCTTCTTGGTGTGCGGGATGCCTCTCACAACCTTGTCCAATTCCTCCCAGAAATGCTTTTTGACCTCCTTGGCCAAACCTGTGGTGCATATGCACTAATCATGTTTAAAGTCAGCCCTCCCACAACTAGCTTAATGACCATCATCCTATCATTCACCCTCCTAACCTCTACCACTTGCTCCCTAAATAAAGTGGGTTTGAATGAGTTGAGTTGATAAAATAAGCAGGTCATTAACCCACCCAAACCTAAACGGGTTGTGCAGGTCATGATTTTGCCACCCCGAAGTATAGACAAGCAAGAAAATACAGAGCTTTAACTAGAGCAACTTAATTAGTTAAAACTAGAGAAGAACAAGAAAATTAATAGGTGAGCAAAGGAAACCAACTCAAGAAAGATAGAACCTGAAATCTACGTCATAGATGTCGCCACATGCTGCCACCGCCGCCTCCTATCGCCGACACATCTTCCTCTCGTGACCTCTGATGGCTGCCGGAAAATTTGGGTACTTGTGCAGATCGAACCGAGAACCTAGAAGTGAAAAGAAAAGAGAGGAGAAAGTGGAAACGATCTGGCTGGAACGGATTGTAGATGAAGAAAAGTTAGACGGGATAGGAGGTGGAACTAGCCGTCTTCTGAACACCTTCATGTTTGCTATCATGTATCCCAGACAAGACAAAAGATACCAATGGTGGGTTTGGCACGAGATAGACCCTATCTTTGAAGAACAACAACCCCTCTCGAAACGCCCAATTGTCATCCATCTCTCCCTGTTCAAATTGAAGTTCCTGAAGAATTTGGCCGAACTTTTGGTTGAGAAATAACAAATAACATATCTTCAACCTCTTCTCACCGTGATAATGCATCTGCAGTAGTATTCAATCTCCCGACCTTGTATTCCACCCGAAAATCAAACCCCATTAACTTGCTAAGCCAATGTTGTTAAGGAGAAGTAGTAAGCCGTTGATCTAACAAGTATTTGAGGCTGTAGTGATTTGTTCGAATTAGAAAGGCTTGACCTAAGAGATAAGGCCTCCAATGTTGAACGACCTTTGCCAAGCCTATCAATTCATGTTCATATGTTGGAAGTTTCATGTGTCAGTTTACTAACTTACGACTTAAAAAAGCAATTGGATGTACTTGGCTACTTGCTGTTGAAGGATTGCTCCTATTCTAACACCCGAAGCATTACACTCAACAACAAATACTTCTTCAAAGTTTGGTAATGGTAACACAGAGTCTACAACCAATGCCTTTTTAAGAGTTTCAAAAGAAGCAAAGGCATCATCACTCCACTTAAAAGAATTCCGGTTAAGCATACTTGTTAAGGGGGCAACAATTAGACCGTAATTCTGGATGAGTTTACGGTAATATCCTGTTAATCCTAAGAATCCAAGCAATGTTGTTGATCGAGGTTGATGCCAGTCCACCACGACTTCAATTTTGCTAACATCAGCTGACATACCCATGTTTGAGACTATGTGGCCAAGATAAGCTACTTGATTTGTGCTAAAGGAACATTTGGATCTTTTTAAATAAAGGTGATGAGCTTGCAACAACCCAAAGGTGATTCGTATGTGTGACAAATGATCCTTCCGGGTCTTGTTATACACAAGGATGTCATAAAAAAATACAAGTACAAATTGACGTAGATACTTTCGAAATACCTCATTCATCAATGCTTGAAAGGTTGAAGGAGCATTAGTCAATCCAGATGGAATGAAAAGGAACTCAAAATGACCATGATGTGTTCTAAAAATCGTCTTCTCAACATCCGTAGATTCCATGCGGACTTGATGATAGCCAGAGCGAAGATCAAGCTTGATGAAAAATCGTGTTCCATGCAATTCTTCAAGTAATTCCTCTACTACTGGAATATGGAATTTGTCTTTTACCGTTTTGGCATTTAACTCCCTATAATCCACACAAAAGAGCCATGTTTTATCATGTTTCCGGACTAGCAGTATAGGTGATGAGAATGGAGAACGACTGGGTTGAATAATGCCTTTTTGAAGCATCTGATCACATTGTTTCTCAATCTTATCTTTCTGAAAGTGAGGGTAGGATAGGGCCGAACTACCACCATACTAGTTCTTGGCAGCAAACATATGCTATGGTCACAGGACCACAATGGAGGCAGATCAACAGGTTCTTGGAATAGCTCCTTGAATTCGGCTAACATCTTCTCGAGCTCACCTTGCTTAGAATCCTGCAAAAGATGTAGTTGTGGTTGATATAGTTGTTGTTGTCCATGTAAAATGATCTGCTTCCTCTTTACGTGAAAGCTCATGGTCAATAATGCAAAGTCCCACAGAATAGGCCCTAGTGTTTGCAACTACTTGATACCTAGGACAATATCAAAAACATCCAAAGGAATCACATATAAATCAACACAGAAGGAATGATTAACTACACAAAATTGCATTGCTGTGCAAATGCCCAAATTGAAAATCTTCTCTCCATTTGCCACTGATACATTTCTTCGCTGTTGGATAGGCAAGTTTAAACGTTGGGCCGCCGTTGAGCTAATAAAATTGTGTGTACTGTCCTAATCTACTAAGCTAAGCAACAACTTCTTATCGATTACAACTTGCAACTGCATAGTATTTGCGTGTTGTTTGCCTGTGATAGCATGGAGTGAGATGGCAGGCTCTCCATGGTCCGTTGGTACTTCTTCAGATTCCCCATCCTCTACTTCCAACCAAAATAACTTTTTGCACTGATGGCCTTGAACATAAGGATCATCACAGTTGTAGCACAATCTCTTTGTACGTTGGGCAGCCATCTTGGCGCGAGTCAACTTTTTCACAAAAAGATTAGAAGCACCTACCATAGGACTCAGAGTTACTGGTGTAGTGGAAGCCCTTGCACTAATGTTTGAGGTTGAACCATAGCCACTTTGTGTGCTTGAATAAATTTGGATCTTCTTCTCAAATGCTCTCGCTAGACTCATTGCTTGTACTAGGTTAGATGGGTTGTGCAATTCCACATCTTGACGAATAAAATCATCTAACCCTGCTGTGAACGTATATACTTGTTGGTCTATACGTACAGATGATGCACGAGCCAACATTTTTTTGAAGTTCCTCTGATAATCTTCAACTGAACTAGTTGTTTCAAGTTGATCAATTCTCCTAATGGATTGCTTTTCATTGGTGGGCCAAAACGGAAAGTACAATATTCCTTGAAGACCCCCCATGTTAAATTGGGTTCCCCTTATTCTAGTTGATAAACCCACAATTGCGCCTCCCCTACCATGTGAAAAGCAGCTAAACCTTCTTTTTCTTGGTTGTTTGTGTGTTGGTTAGTGAAGAATTTATCACAATGGTGAAGCCAAATCAGAGGATCTTCACTGCCATCATAAGTAGGAAAATCTAATTTAGTGTATCTGGGAACAATACCTCTTCCTCCGTTGTGGTCATTAGTACCAAAATATTGTTGTTGTTTCTTCCTCCCAAGACGCACCTCTAGTTGTTCACCTGCCTTGCCAGTTCGTTGGACAGAAGCAGCGCTATTGTCTCCAACTTCAACTCCCTTCGCATGTGCCGTGGTGCGGATTAAGGTTTCAATTTGCTGCGATAGTTGCTAGAATTTGGCATCCATCCTTGCTTCTGAAGTTGCTACTTTTGCTTCAGTTTGAGTTTGGGCTTCCTGTAACAGATTTCACAACTTTGCTTCTACCGTATTATCGTCCATGGTGACAATCTCTGGTACCAATCTGTTAAGGTCCCTAGTTTTGGATCGAGTTGCTAGACGATTAACTGAAAAGTCATGCCTAACAGTCAGGTCTAAGCCCTTGTTCTTGTTCCTTGACTTGCCTATGATTGCTTAAATTTGCAATTCATTCAGGGAAATGCAGACCTAGGAACTTGTTTGAGAAAGTTCCAAATCTCTAAAACTTGATAAAATCCAACTTATTTATTAATAACGTCAACTCTCTTAAATAGAGGCTTACAATAGCAAGCGTCCTAATAAATTTGAAATTATAAAAGTCCTATAAAACTAAAATAATTGGAATCCTAATCCACTCAGGGAAGTGCTGTTCAACTAAAACAACTAAAACAATAATTCAGAAATATTAATCATTCTTGCGTCTGTTATATTGTTTTCTGACAAACGCATCAATAACATAATCCCCATGTAAATAATCTCTATTCAAACAATCCATGTATAATTAATACAACAAACAAAACAATCACTCAGTTCTCGAGTTTAAGACAATAACCTGATATGATCATTTATGGGCGCATAAGATATGGTTTGACTAATATGATAATATTTTTTGCAGGATCGTATAATGAAGATGGTTTTGTTTATTCTATCTTTGTCCGATGTCTGCTGTCCTTTTCTTATTGTCACAACTTTAAGTTCACTTCCCCAGTGGGAAGCTGAATTTACACGATTGGCACCAAGTATTGATGTTGTAGTGTACAGTGGAAGTAGAGATTCTAGAAGGAGAATCAAGTCATTGGAGTTCTATGATGAAGGTGGTTTCATGATGCTTCAAGTACTTTTATCATCTCTGGAAGCCGTCATTGAGGTACGACTTAAAATAGATTATTTTGGATTTAATTTTATATATTAGGACCTTGGCAGATATAATCAGGGCCAAGATTCCTAACTAGTAGCTTGCGATGATGTTTTCATCAGGGCTATTGGATATTCCACTGAAGGTTGTATCATTTTATGAAATGTTCTTTGTTTAATTCTTCTATTATATCCTATTTAGTTGGTCATTATTTTTAGTTCCCAATTTCTTGAGGATTCATGTTTCTCAGAGGATGAGAGCTGGAAGCTATTGGAAATTGACCTGTATTCATGCAGACATGCTTCTCCTCAAAAAAGTTATAACTATCTTCTAAAAGCTTGTGCACTTTCATGATTCTTGTGATTCTGAATAAATTCCTCCTTTGGCTAATTTCACCATTAAATTTTATCTGGAAGCAACTTTTAAATCCCAAGCGAAGTTATAAAATTTCACTAACACTTGTATATGATGCTTTGTGGATAAGACATGACTATTTGTTTTCAAAGAATAGGATTTCACCTAATATTTGGGGTTAGTTTGTGATGATGTAAAAGAAATTAAACAATTTGTACTTGATCAAAAAAAAAGAAGAAAGAAAAGGCAAAATAATGAGCAAGTATATGTTAATGAAGAAATGCAGTTTCTTTCTTACCTATTCCTCCCAATCTGTCATACTGTAAATGTGGTACTTGAAGTAGAGAGCTACCTCTTTAATCCTTGGGATTAATATTAAGATCTTAACTTTATAAAAATATAATCAAAAGAATATGTGTATTAACTATTAGTTGTGTTAATGCAAATGGAGCTTTGGTGTTTCTAGTGTCCCTTGGTTTCTTTCTCGTGCAAGCTTTCTTGTACTTTTTAACATTGGTTGCTGCCTTTGAACTCAAAGGTCACCCTTAGTATCCAAGCAACTTTTAAAAAATATAATAATTTAGACTTTGTTATGTTTTTGGTTGATAGTTATGTTAAAGTTATGTAGGAATTAGTCAACAAGCTAGTTACTTCCAATCAGTTTTGGGATCTCTCTGAGTTGGCAAATCTTCGTTTTGAGTAACCTAAATGTTTTTTGTTTTTGTGATAAAGGTAATGCTTAAGTTTGAAAAGGCGCATTGCTTTACTATTAGTTGTCATGTTTGTCTCCACTTCCTTTTTATAGGTTAATTACTACTTTGATTTGCTTGAGCCGAGGGTCTTTCCGAAACAGCCTCTCTACATCAGAGAGGTAGTCGTAAGGATTGCACACACTCTACCCTCCCCAGACCTCACTTTGTGGGATTTCACTGGGTATGGTGTTGTTGTTCAGTTTGAAAAGGTTTTCTGCCGTAGTACCCTTATATTGCATTGAATTCTTTTGGTGCCAAACAGTGCAATTTTTCTTCTGTATGTAAAAGAAACTTGGAATGTTGTCATTCTATCCTTTGGTGTGTGACTTTAGAGTTTATAAATAGTTTCTAAAAGTTGTCTTTTTGCTTATTCCCTTGTAATATTATAGCCTTAGTTTTTAATACCATTATTCAAATGGGTTTTCAGTTTATTGTTGACTTAGTTGAGAGGCCAAACATTACTCTCTGATACTCATGATTTATGATAAGGGAAAATTTCAAGAACAAGCACCCTTAGGTAATAGTTCTTCCTCCTCTGATACCAAATTTCACGGAACAAGAGTATATATTGAAACAAATCAAATTTCACGGAACAAGAGTATATATTGAAACAAATTTATAAAAATTTATAAAACTTACAAATTTTATTTAGTGAAGCATTAAAGGATAGGAGATACAATGGGATGTTTACAAGGAGAGTAGAAGAAGCTTTCAGAATATGGGGTTTATTTCTAATGCCTTCTCCTCTAGAATTCTTCTGCCTTTATAGGCTAAATGGAAGAAGCCTTTATATCTCAGGCATACAAGTGTAAAGTGTAGATCTTGCCGACACTTATGGTAGGTGTATTACTTTTGAGAAAGTAAAAGTTGATGTGTACTTTTAGGAACAGTAGCTTGTCTTTTTGGGAAAAGTAATTCCGGTTCTTTGAACCTCTACTTTTCTCAAAGGTCAAGTTCCTATTCTTTGTCTTTTGGGAAAAGTAATTTTGGTTCTTTGAACCTCTACTTTTCTCAAAGGTCAAGTTACTATTTTTAATAGGGGTCTAGGTAAGCAGCTGCTATTCCCTTAGGGTCTAGCATATCTCCGTTGTCGTTTTCTGAAGTGGCTTCTTCGAGGAGAAGCATAATGTCATCTTCATTGGATTGCTCATCATCCATTTCTAAGAGAGCTTTCTTCAATCTTTCTTTAAGCTCCTTTTTTGATGGTGAGGCAGAAGCTGTTTTGGATGCTACCTTGGTCGGAGTCTTAGCTATTACCTTAGGCGTCCATCCTCTGATCTTAATCTCTTTAGAGAGATATTTGATTCTGTCGAACTCAGTCTTTGCAAAATTTCATGATATGATATAAGAAATCCTCTTTTTGACGAAATATTTGCACATTTTAATGTGTTCTGGGAGAGTTGAAATTTCTTCTTTAATTTGAAATTCTTCAAATCTGCTGAGAAATTGTTGTGGTAGGATTTCTCTATTTCCTCCGAAATAATTCCACCATTCATAGAACCATCTGGGGATGATAGATTTGATCATTGCTGGAAAATATTTGATGAACCAAGTATGTCCTGGCCTAATAAATAAAAAATTAAACCAAGCATTCTTGTAATCATGCCAATTATAAGTTTGTGGTTTATGTGGCATTGATAATGCAATGGGAGTAAGTAGATGATCTGCATACCACTCTGTAGGGGACAGAACTCTCTTAATAGTGAATCTGGAGTAGCTGATATACTCTGGATTTTTATCACTCATGGTGTGTTCAACAATAATAGACTCAATGTCTACTAATATGGCTTCGTAGTACCTTTGTGTTTTGAGCGGATTATCAGTATCCGTGAAGTTGTTTGAATAAACTGGTTTAATAAGACTTGCAATAGGAACTCCTTCATATTGCTTATCTATGGCAAGTACTGGTAGTGTTTGTTTTACTAGGAATTCAAATTCCTCTTTTACTGGGGCTGCTTCAGGTTTCTTTCCTGTCAATGGTTGGACTGCTTCTGCAAAGGTCTCTGGGGCCTTCATTGTGTAACTTTCTTTGGTTATTACCGAAGAAGATGTTGCTCCTTGTTCAATCTTTTGATTGATTAATTTGGTAGGCGTCAAAACCTGTAATTTTGGGTAATCCGCCAATGCAGTGTATCTGTTCTGGAATCCTATGTCCTTCATAGGGTTTGATCCTTGCGAACCATTTGGTTTGATTGGAGGCATACTTGAGAGAGGGAGTTCAAATGGTCTAGCCATTTGTTGTTTTTGCTTTTGAGGTGAAGCTGGCTTCTGTGGCCTCATTGTGGGCCTCATATCTTCCCTGTAAAAATTCTCTTGTTAAGAAATCTGGGAGGGAGTTGTTTTCTCCTTTAATAAAATTAATTTGAAAATCGAAGCTAGATAGTAGAGTTTGCCATCTAGCAAATATTTGTTTAGAAACAAGATTCTTGACATCTTTTTGTAAAATTTCTTTAGCAGATTTACAATCTACTCTTAATAAAAATTCTTTATTGACAAGATCGTCTTGAAATTTAGTGATACATAGCACTATAGAGAAGACTTCTTTCTTAACAGTAGAATAGTTTTTTTGAGCGGAATTCCAGATTCCAGAAGTAAAGCGAACAAGTTGTTCAGGAGACTCGGGGTTGATTCTTTGTTTAAGGATTCCTCCATAACCGATATCAGAAGCATCAGTTTCTACTATCATAAAGGCATTAGGATTAGGGATACCTAAACATGGGAGATTCTGGACTAAAGACTTGACTTGGATGACAGCTTTAGTCTGTTCTGGACCCCAAGGGACAGGATTATTCCTAAGGCGTTTATACAAAGGTTCACAGACCTGTCTAACTTTAGAAATAAAATCTGCAACGTAATTAAGACTTCCTAAGAATCTTTGGAGTTGGGTTTTGTCAAAGATCTTATCGGGAAATTTGGATGAGAACTCTATGGCCCTGCAAATTGGTTTGTAAGCACCTTGGTAGAGGTCATGACCTAAAAATCTTATGGTAGTTTGGAAGAGTTTAATCTTCTTAGCACTAACAACTAGGCCATTACTCTTAACAATCTTGAAGAAAGTATTGAGATGTTTGAAATGAGAATCAATGTTCTCAGAGAAAATTAGTACATCATCTATGTAAGCAATAGAGACATAATTGTAATCATTGAATATCGAATTCATGATATTTTGAAATTCAGAAGGCGCATTTTTGAGCCCGAAAGGCATGACATTCCATTCATATTGCCCGAAAGGGACATTGAAAGCAGTTTTGTATTTATCTTTTTCAGAAATTTGGATT
>JAJONR010032110.1:0-32363 GCA_029582245.1 Solanum etuberosum
GGCGATATCCCCTATAAAGATTTTACTTATGGAAAACTTATAGGAATATGCACCCAGGAAGGCTTAAATTTATGCAATGAACTTAAATTAGCCAGACAGCTTAAAATAGATAGGCTTAAAGAAAGCTCCCAATTAGGAGATTTCTGTACTCAATTTGGAGTACCTGGACCTTCAACTTCTGATAGAAGATCCAAACCTCACAGGCGTCCTGATGATAAAGATAGACCTCATAGGAAAAGAAGAAGGTACAAGCGTGAAGAACGAGAGGCTAATAATAATAATAATAATAATAATAATAATAATAATTAGCCAAAGTAGTAGACAACTTCAAGATGACATGTATAGGGGTGTGTAAAAATTGAATTGATTGATAAATTGAATTGAAAAAAGTATTATTGGTTTATTGCTATTGGGTTAACAGTGCTTAAATGGTTTTATAAAAAAAAAATATAAGGTTATAAACTCGATTTTGGTTTTTAAGATTGTAGTAAATATCTACTTTATCTGTACATAAATATTAGTAAATATTACTCTCAATACCTTACTACTTACTGTCTTTGCTTTTTAGCATTCAATTCTAACTTTACTGTGACTTTGAGTTCACAATTTCATATTATACATGACGTCAAAAACTAAAGTAAAAACTCTATTCCTCTTAATTTTTCTTTGTGTTATACTTATATAATTTTTTTTCATATTAGTTATTGTTGTTTTTATTTTATAAGCATTTGTAAAGTTACATAATTGTTGTGTCGCGTCAAATTATTGGAGAAATTATATATTTATTTATAAGTATTTTCTTATTAATTAAAACGAAAATCGAATCGTTAAAGACCAAAACTGATAAATCGAAAATCAATAAAAAGTATCTTATTGATTTAGTATATGTAAAATTTTAAAATCAATAATACATAAAACTGAATAAAACCAGACATCAGTGCCTGATAGGGGTGTTCGTGGTTCGGTTTGGATAGGTTATTGATTAAAACCAAACTCAAACCAATCTAGTCGGTCTTTAAAATTTCTAAAACCAAACCAAACCAAATGAAAAAAATATCCGCCGGTTTGGTTCAGTTTTTCTGGTTTATTCGGTTTAAAAGTAATAAAAAAAATTTTGAGTACTTACGTCGCTAGATACATACACCTAGCACATGAACAATCCACAGAAAAGTTACTGTCGCTTCAATTAAGCAATACTAGTGTTATCATTACACGAACAAAATGTTTCAATTAAGAGAAAGTGTGACTATTTTATATGAAGTATGGTAGGTAAAGAGTAAAATAGATTTTGATGGACTTGACTTAAGATTGTTATAGTTGAGCTTGAGAAAATTGAAAAGTTAAAGATTTAAGTTAATTAAAATTTAACAAAATATTTATATTTTATTTATGAATAATATATAAATAATTATAAAATTTATATATCTAATTAATCGGTTTAGTTTGGTTATTTTTACAGTTTTTTTTAGTAAAATTAAAACCAAATCAAATAATATCAATTTTCAAAATTTATAATCAAATCTAACCAAATATCAATTTTTGTAATCGATTTGATTCAAATTACAGTTCGATTTGAATTTTTTTTAACCATAACCATGAATCGCCCTAGTGCTAACAACAAAAACATCACTGCTATGAAAAAAAAAAAACAAAAACATGAGTGCCAGATAAAGAAAAGCTGTAACCAATAATTAAATTTGAATAAAACAAATCATTCATTGCTCCACCCACTCTACATTCCCAGAGAGACACCAAAAAGCAAAACAAGAAGAAAGAAGAAAGATAAGATTAAAAAGTTGTTCAAACTCATGAACGAACACCAAAGTGTTTGATCTTCTGTCTTTTCTCTTCAAAAGACAAAAAAAATTCATCATCTTCTAAACAACTGATAAGCAAGAAGTATCTTTTTCTGGGCAAACCCTTTAATAAAAATGGGGGAAAAATTCAAAGCTCCATCAGTTTCAGTGTCTTCACTTTCAACACTAACAATCCCACCTAAAGCCCCTTTTGAATCATTTTTTGGTGGTGGAAATATGCCCTATTTTAGTCCAGGTCCAATGACCCTTGTCTCCACTTTCTTCTCTGAATCTGAGTACCCATCTTTCTCCCAGCTTCTTGCTGGAGCTATGGCTTCTCCACTAGCAAAACCGCCTACCCTTTTGCCTGAAAAGTCATCTGGAGAAGAAGAGAATTGTAAACAAGGGTATAAGCAGAACCGACCCATGAATCTAATGGTGGCTCAATCTCCTTTCTTCACGATTCCAACCGCTTTTAGTCCTTCTGGATTGTTTAATTCACCTGGATTTCTTTCCCCACTCCAGGTAATTCTTCATTCTCTATAAAAAGTATGATTTGGGGGTTTCTGAAATTACTCATTTTCTAACTTCTTTAATTCACCTATCTACTACTTCACAAGTGCTCCTACTTCTTAGTCAAACCTCTAGTCTTATACTGTTTTGGTTCGCTCACTTAGCCTTTAGTACAACAGAACCACTTTTTGTATGTACCCGAACAGGAAAAACATATTTGGATTCCTAGTAGGTTTTTTTCATTACATAGATGAGGAAGAATTTGTCTAAGGGACTGATTGAGCGTTTTGGTCTATGGCTGCGGAGTACCACTGTTGCTACTACTCTTTCATGACAATAGGTGTTGAAGTGCTAACTTAGTACCATATATTTTTAAAAACATTTCCAGTTATGTATAGTTTGGTCGGTATAGTGCCCGCACCCATCACCAGAAGGTTGCATAACACGTATTTATCAATGATGATGAATTCATGACCGTTTAAGATTGTTTGTTTGAGGAAATGGATTGGTGTTTCCTTATATGATCTTGGATAATTCTCACTTTATGAACTAGTTTTTGTCGTTGAGTTAGGTCCAAGATCCATTTTCTTAAGATGGTATTAGAGTCAGGCCCATCCTTGTCCTTGGTTGCCTAATTTTGACCCCCATGTTATATTGTCCACACATCAAATGTCTATTCTTGGGCAGAGGGGGGGTGTTAACTGTCCCATATTGGTTGACAAAATGAGTCGTCATCTCCTTATATGGTTTTGGGAAATTGTCACCTCTTGATGTAGGTTTTGGATTGAACTAGACCCAAGATGCATTCTTTTAACAATAATGGTTAAACAAAGTTATCAATTTTAGTGGCATCTTGTTATTTATATATAAACTCATTGTATCGTTCCTTGTAGAGTCCTTTTGGAATGTCACACCAGCAGGCCCTAGCACATGTTACAGCACAGGCAGCGTTATCCCAGTCTTACTTACAAACTCAAGCTGAATGCCATTTCCCCTCGCAAAGTACATCAGCACAAGTATTAGGGGCATCTGACCCAGAGGAATCTTCTTTACAACCTCAATTAGATACCATGTCGTCAGACCAGAAGATTAAGAAATTTGAACTGCCACAGCTTTCTCAATCTGAGGACAAGCCATCCTTTAATTCAGTCGATAGACCAGCTTCTGATGGTTACAATTGGAGGAAGTATGGCCAGAAGATGGTTAAAGCAAGTGAATGCCCTCGGAGCTACTATAAATGCACACATCTCAAATGTCCTGTCAAGAAGAAGGTTGAGCGATCCATTGATGGTCACATAACTGAGATAACGTATAAAGGCCATCACAACCATGAACTTCCTCAACCCAACAAATGCAGAAGAGACAGTTGTGCTCAGGATGGTTCAGACTGCTCCAACATTAACCCTGAAATTGGAACACATACTGAGATAGAAATCAACGGCTTAAATGGGGATCTTGTTGCTCATTCTGAACAGGTGTCTACTGAAATGGCGTGTGAACGTCCTGTTTCGAATGAATGTGAGGAAATTGAGGACGCTGCAACAGCAGCAGGCAAGGAACATGATGATGAACCAAATGTGAAGAGAATGTAAGTTCTTTCAGGATTCCCCCCCTGAGTTAAGAAATCTCTGTTTTGAGGGAGAGAAACAAATATGTATCTGATCCAAGTTACCATGATGCAGGAAGACAACAGTTGAGACTCCTATTCTTTCATCATCACATAAAGCAGAATCAGAATCCAAGATTGTTGTGCAGACAAGGAGTGAAGTAGACATTTTGGATGACGGGTTCAAGTGGCGTAAATATGGGCAGAAAGTGGTGAAAGGGAATCATCATCCAAGGTAATTCTATTTATTCTATGTATTTTAACTGTGACCTTTAGAATGTGTTCGTCGCTCTGCTGTTTGCAGCTGGCTTGGTCTACTGTTTAATTGACTAAAGCAGTGGTGTTTACATGTATCCTGCTTTTTGTCCCTTGTCTAGGATATTCCACTTCCATATTTCTTAGGCATCTGACAAAGGCAAAACAAATAATTTTGGAATCAACTACTATTTCCAAGTCATATTCTTCAATGATATGGTATTAGTACCATAAAATTTTCTTCCTCTAAAATTCTTGCTAGTTCCTTGTGATTTTGCATTGAGTGATGTTGTCTTGTGCTGTTCCTGCATGTTTAACCCGTAAGAAGTCTCTTCTTCTTCAATCACAATAAAAAAATAGATTGAGTAGGAAAAGAATGTATTATTTTAATAAGTCATAGGAACAGCTTTTACTGATAAAAGAAGTCGAAGACACCTTTATTGAATTCTAGGATTTTAATTTGGTCTTATTTACATGTCATCTTTCATTATATTTGAGCAACATATTTTCAGCCTTGTAAAGTTCGGCTTTAGACCTTAACAAGAAAAGAGATATAAAAAGACAAGGTTTGCATTGGATCCCCGTCTCCTAAAAATTACCTGGTTCTTCACTCTTCAGTGCTCATTGTCTGACGCGCTTGGATGATAGATGACATAAGAGGAGCGTCCCGCATTAGCTTCTGTTTTCTTTTGCCGATTTCACTTTTAATATTTTGTTTGTCCCTAGTTGCTCTAGAAAACTTTCCTCTCAATGAAACAAGTTGGCATCAAGAGAGGCATCCTAAACCTTTGTGACCTTAATTAGAAAAAAAGCAAAAAGAAAGGAAAGCAGGTCGATATGTATCTGATGGAGTCTACATCGTACGTAGAGCGCCCAAGCGCTTTTAGGCCATGTTGGTTTTTAAACAAATGAATTAGGGAATTATTGTGAGAAAAATACCAGAATTAATAACTCAGAAACATACATTTATAGCTTTAGTTTCTAACTAAAACATAGAAAAATATGCTGCTAACTTATCTTCAAATTCAAATAACGTAAACTAACTTCTAAATTCAAGCCGGGTGAAAAATTCAAGCCACAAAGGACTCTAATAAATATAATTTAAAATCCTAAAAGTTAGCTACTGTAAATTGAATTTCTGCAAAAGAAATCTTTTAGAGATAATGTAGCTAGCTATTTAATTCTGCAATATCCTGAGACATATTTTCAACACTCCTTGGATCTGGAACTGTAGATTGTGGTCTCAGCTTGAATTGACCTCCGAATAAATCTACCAATTCATCTTTGGTGTTGCAAGACTTGTATATATTTTCTGCTAGATTAAATAAGAAGTTTTTACCTCTCATCTCAACTTCTGCTTAGTGACATCAAAGATTCGACAATACTTGTCATCAAATGACAATTCAAATCCTTTATCTATTAGCTGACCAATACTTAACAAATTTTAATCAATATCAGGCAAAGAACATTTGAAGTTGTTTTTGTACCTGACCGTGTTTTGATTGCAAGAACCCCTTTTCCATTTGTAGGAATATAGCCACCATTCCTGATTCTGACTTTCTTATTTTCAATAGACACAAATTCTTTAAAAAGATTTTTGACATTGTCATGTGCTTTGTACCACCGCTGTCAATCATTCAAAAATAAGATTTCTTGGTTGAAAAATATGTTGTCACAAGTAAGTGGTCTTCTTTTTCATTGTTGACTTGGGCATCTACTTCATGTTTTTTTTTGAGATTTGCTTTTGCAAATCACAGCTTCATGAGCAAGCTGATAGCATATCTTGCATTGTGCATCTGGCATCTTCCAACATTTAAATGGAGGATGACTTTTTTTTCCACAATGTTGACAAGGTGGGTAATTTTTCCTTGAATTATTACTTTTGCTTTGAGTTTTGTGGTTGACTGCCAACGCTTCTTTAACCATACCATCTTGCCTCATAAGCTTCCTTTGCTCTTGTGCCTGTAATGTATCTAGCAATATAGCGAAGGTTATCTTGAACAAATCTTTTGAGTTTTCCTAGGTAGTTATCGATACTTCATATCATTCAGGCACCGTAACAAGAATTTTTTCAGCAATTCTTGAATCTTTAAATCTAGTGTCAAGCAATCTCATCTTGTTAACAATGACAACAAGCCGGTCTGAGTAATCTTTGATGGGTTTTGAGATTTCTTCATCATTTGCAATTCAAATGCCCTTATTAAATTCAACATGTTCATACCTTGTTTTCTTTCATCTCATGTGTACTCTTTTCACATAATCCCAAATTTCTTTTGCTGATTTGAGAGCCATAAATCTCGTGGAAACTGTTGTAGGCACCCAACAAACAAAGTTGCTTTCACCTCTGGTTTTCTAATTTTCTTTCCCTTTTGGCTTTTGATCTTGACCATCGTGGGATTATTGGGAAGCGGAAGAATATCTTAATCCTCTCTACGGCCTCCCAAAGATCTGAAGCCTCAAGATAAGTCTTCATTCTTACTACCTAAAGTTGATAATCTCACCATCAAAGACAGGAGGAGCTATTTGGAAAAAACTATTTTGAGAATGCATCTCTCACTCATAAGCCCCTCAAGAAAATGGCTCTAGATACCACTTGTAGTTTTTAAAACAAAAGAATTAGGGAAATAACAGGGAAAAATACTAAAATTCTGTATATTCTTGTTTTCCTTGTTATTCCATGAACCATGAGGACCATAGCTACACGTGTTGATGTAGCTTTACTCCGGCAAGAAACATTGATTGAATTGAGAATTTCAGGATGAAACTGGAAGTAGTTGTATGCTTCAGTTTTGTTACTAAAGCTTATGGCAAAAATGTTGTCATGTGCATCTGATCAAAACTAGCACCATAAGACCTTTGGACTTGAGAATAAGTACTATACTTGTCATGATGTCTTGTTCAGCAGCTAGTTCTTAAATCTTTTGAAGTGTGGTTTTCATGTTCACTGTTCTATGTGATTAAAATTTGTGTGTTTTTACTTTGTGGGTCAGTACCTTTAATTCCTACTCTCAAGTTGTTATGAACGAACATCTATAATGCAGTCAGAGTTGGATTTGCAGGAGTTATTATCGTTGCACATACCCTGGATGCAATGTTCGCAAACATGTTGAGAGAGCTTCAGCAGATCCAAAAGCTGTCATAACAACATATGAGGGCAAGCACAATCATGATATTCCCATTGCTAGAAACAGAAGCCATAGCACAGCCCAAAATAGTAGTCGTCAGTTGAACGAGCAAGAGATTGCAACTTGGAGGCCTTCACTTCTCGAAAAAGTCGCTCTTCATACCAATGAAATACAAGTGTGTAGGCAGCTGAAAGAGGAACATATTGCAGCATAATTTGCATTACTAAAAAGGAAAAGGGTGAATATTTTTCTTTTGTCTATCTATACACAAGTCTCAGAAAAGTTCCTTGTTGAAAACTTCATGCTGGTGAAATGTATCTGTACACAAGTCTATATATTGTTAGTAAAAGGTGTTGTAATAGTTTGACCTCCGTAGTTTGAAATATCTGGACTTCTCTGTTAATTCCTGGAGTCAGCTTCAAAGATTAGCTGCATTTGAAGAGCTTTTTGGCAAATATTCCAAGCCAAACACCTATGTATGTCAGTCTAACTTTATTTTATTTTAAAACTAGAAGGGAAAGCCTGTGCATCGGACGGGCCCAACATGACAGTTTGGGCATCTTTATTTGTTCATTATAATTTTCGTGAAAAACTAAACTTGTAGGCTCATCAACTTTATAGTGTTTCACTATCGGCTTACAAACAACAAAAATTATAATTACATGTTTGAAAACCCTCAAAAGACCAAGCAAAAGCCCCAACTTTATAATGTTTCACTATCGGCTTACAAACAACAAAAAATATAATTACATGTTTGAAAACCCTCAAAAGACCAAGCAAAAGCCCCAAAAGGACTCCAAATTGAACATTTGGATTGTAACCTCAATAGATAACTTCAAACAGCTTAAAGAATTTCCTCAAGCGTTTAAGCGTATCAGGTGGCACATCTCATTCCATCTTTCAACAACGAAAACGCTAGCAGAGAACTTTAAATTCTCCATAAAAAACTTGGAGTTTTGTATTATCAATTTAGTCTTTTAGTCTTGGTGGACGCAGTGAATAAATCCTTCCAAACGACACTTGGAGAAGGTGATAATGATTTGTTAGATGTCTGCATAAGATATATAATATGCAACTGTAATCAAATGAAAACAATAAATTACCTTTGAGGTTCCAGTGATAAATTAAAGAAGGTGAGGTTTTTTTGCCACTAACTCATTAAATGCTCTGTCTTCTCAAATAACTGTTATCGGATAAAATGGTGGAGCTCAACCATAACTTCCTCCTTACCTTTGATGATTAAAAGTTTAAACCAATATTTAGAAATCGAGAACAAACTGCACATGTTTTACTTCAACTTTCATATTTTAGTGCCTAACACCTTATTACCAGTACCTCAGAACATAAAGGTTAGTTTAAACTAAATTTAGAGAAAGGAGGAGAAAAAATTATAGAAATACATTTTATATATGCAGCAATAACAGATACAGTCACATAGATAAACTCAAAGAAACATTATAGCTCCGGAGGCACATCTTTTTAAAGAGCATGAAATGGAGGAATAATATTTTTACCCTTGTCAAGCACATTTGATGAGGCATTCGCATAGACATAGAGATGTCTTGATGTCCTAACCTGATGTTGAAGCAGAAGAAGAAGACACCAGAATAGCAAGACCATGATATATTTGAGGGGTTGTTCCACTGGGATTGACATGATTTGTGTTAGCAAGAATGTAGTAATTGTTGCATGTCGATCTTCTAGGCGTCTTTCCTACAACATTACTCTTCTTGAAGTCATTTCTAAACAATCATCTATTTTATGGTGTTTGATATTGTCATCATGACCTTCTGTCACAGAGCGAGGATCCATTAATATGCTTTCTTCACAACTATCGGTAGACCTGTTGGCATATATGAGATTAAGTAATATTTTTTTTTTATAAATTTAATATTTTCAACAAATAACAACAGATGCTCACGAAAGAATAACAGATTTTAATAAGCAAAACGAACACAATGCAAATTTTAAAAAGCAAAAACTACGCAGTGCTAATTTTAATAAGCGGAATCAGCACAGTGCAGATAGACTCAAAAAAGAAAGTAGAAACTGAGACGGAATTAAGACGACATGACTTAGAAAATTCATAGAAGAGAGGAATAGACAATTTCATAGATCATAACAAAATGTCATAAAGAGTTGTGCACAAAATTGTGCTGATTCCCCCTTCACAAAAGCAGTTGCAGCTAACATGTATGTATGTGTATGTAACTCTATATCTCTTGGCTACTAAATAAAATAGAAGAAATAATAGGAGCAAGAAATAGAACTAGGCATATAGTGCCACGAATAGTACAATAGAACTTAACAGTTGCAGTCGTGATTTTTTTTTTTGCAGGCAAAGCATACAGTGACCGATGAAGATGAGAGTTGAGGGGAAAGAACACACCAATATCCCAAATTCCATTTTGTTACCACGCGACAGGAAAACAGGGAGCAACAACATATATTTAGAGATGAGTATCAGAAAAGACAACAAAATATTCCAAGGACCTTCCCGTCAATTCACATCAACATAAAGCTTTAGAGTTGAGTATTAGGAAAAGAAATAAAAAATATCAAGGGCCTTCCCATCAATGCCCGTTAAGAGGAAGTTCATCGCATTCCCTCTTATTCATAGTAGGCTTAAGTGTTTAAATAATAAGCTTCACAAATACATTCAAATAGAGAATTTGATGCCACCATATCACCCCAAAATATCATACAAACCAAGTCATATTATGACATTCAAGAAGAAGTTCCAACAATTTAAATATGCAGTAACCTATTTGGATTGTTTCCTTTTCAGGAATAACTCACACTTTTTAGTTTTCAAAGAAAATACCTCAATACATCACTACCGACTTTACTCCAAATTAACAACACATTAAAATATATAAGAATGCATGAAAGAATTATCAGAGAAATACTACGAGAATAAAGATGCATGCCTCTATTTGCAGTACCAGCTGAACTTAAACTACTGGTAGTATCAGATGTACCTGATGTTGATCCTAGTAATAGGAATATCAAGGTTTAGACATGGGCATGGCTACCCAATTATTAAAATCAGTATAGCCCTCAATATTTGAAGTAGAACTTACCTACTTCGAAGGTAGAGAAGTAATGAACTATATGTTCTCCTCTGCTTGAAGTAACGGGTATTTTTGTAGCTGGAGAAGCTTCAACTATAAAATGAGGAAAATAACTTTAGTAAGAGTAGGTGAGTTGAAGCGTCTAACTATAGCTATAGATATTTAGAAGACACCACACTATATATAAATTTAATTTGAATTGAAATATTTCACAAAAGGAAGATAACAATGTGGTTAGCTAACCTTCTTCAGGAGATAACAAAGACGTGTTAATTGTAAGAGTGCCATTACTATTTGATTGATGAAGGGGTTTTTGTCTTTTCGATTCGGCCCTTATAATTGCTTTCTCTCGGGCAATATCTGTGCATATCTAGTACAACAATGCAAATTTCTATCAGCAGTTCTTTCTTGGACAATCGCAGTATCTTTATTTTCGTCCATTCTTGTTTCAAGTAGTTCATGCTTTGTTAAATTAATTAATAGGTTAATGTAACATGGAAACAATACAAACAATCTCACATTTAACATATAACCTTTGCCAAATTCAATTGAATCATTTTGAATTTTTGTGGAGACGTCAATGTAGTATTCACTGCCGAATCCAAGTAGTAGTACAATGAAAGACATGAGGGATTTGAAAACATATAAAGAAACTATATATCTTACAGAGTGTGACACTTTTCTTGAGACACAATATTTGATGCAAAAATTAATGGAAATATGGGAGCAACAACATGCAGGCAAAATTAAAATTAGCAATAGAAAA
Source organism: Solanum etuberosum (assembly GCA_029582245.1). Taxonomy (NCBI): domain Eukaryota; kingdom Viridiplantae; phylum Streptophyta; class Magnoliopsida; order Solanales; family Solanaceae; genus Solanum; species Solanum etuberosum. The sequence goes on from JAJONR010032110.1 coordinate 11,136, forward strand.
AAAAGTTAAAAAAAAAGACAACCAGAGAAAATACTATAATTTATTTTCTTGGCAAAATTATCAACAATTAGAGAAAATAGTATAATTTGTTTTCATGGAAAAATTATTTCACTGACCACATTATTTTTTCTGAGTCAAAATCTTATGGTAAGTTCGGTAATCTTCAGTTGTATTCACTTGTAATAGTAAGTGCAATAGTTAGAGAAACCTAGAAAATTGGATCTAGGAAAAAATAGGTAATGCGGAAGGAAAGAGGAGCAGTAAAAAAATAAGCCAAAGCTTGATCAATAATTTCAAGCAAGATACATATTTATTTCTCTTTTCAAACGTGCATGAGCAAATTACCCTTACAGTTAATGATATGCAGACCTAAAAATTCAAAGAACAATGAAAATAGCCACCATTATAGGTCCCTTTTCAAGAGTTGGACACATTAGGAGGGAAAATTGGGGGAGAAGGGGAATAAAAACTTACTGTAGCAAATGAATACAACAACAAAGGAGAAATTTGAGGCGAAACAGAGATTCCAAACGAATATGGCAGATTCTAGAGGAGATATGAGTCTCAGAGCATATGGAAGATTGTAGAGTCTGTCAATGTAAACGGTGAAGAGGTAAAAATGGGTACACATCACAGGGAAAGGGAAGTTACAAATTTACCCTAAAATTAATATTGAAATTACCTATTTGCCGTTGTTCGTCCTTTTGAAGTCCCACTTCTAAATAAGGGTAATTAAGGAGAAAAAATAAATGTACAATTACAAGGATTTATCCATATGTGATCTCTCTATAAAGGTGATTATGTTGTGTTACAAATTAGGGGTGGGCATGGTATGATATATACCGACTTACAATTCCATATCAAAATTTTTAATACTGTGATTTTAGTATTATGGTATTTGGTATGGTATATGGTATATATTTTAATTTTTTTGATATTCAGTACGGTATTTGGTTCTTAGAAATAGCATATCGGAATACCGAAGTATATAGTCACATAAATAACACACACACACACACACACACACACACATATATATATATATATATATATATATATATATGTTATAAATCCATTGAATAGTGGATTGTCCATTTGATTTCTTCAAGAATTAATTAAATTCATGTATGTATAATTCCAAGGTGATATGAACCTTGGTGGATAACTATGTATAATTCCAAGGTGACCTTTGGCTATGATATCTCAACACTATAAATACAGATATCATTCACCATTTGGAGGACACACTTGAAGAAGAAGAAAAGTCTTCTCCTTCATCTACTTATCTTGTCTTCTTCGCTTAATATTATATTATTCGGAGTTTGATTTTATAACACGCTATCAGCATGAATATGCTCTAAAAATTGTAGTACTTTGCAAAAGAGTTGTAGTTGAAACACTTGTGAGCAGGAACAAGTTCTATTTATTTTTTCTTGTTACACATGTATTTTCAAAAGTTTCCTGTTATACTAATAATTTATTGTAACGACTGGTTTCCGTCGTTATGGAAAATCCAATGGGGAATGAATTTGGGCCAGAAAACTTTTGAGTAGTGACTTGGAAATTTCTAGCCTAGGCCAGATTTAGGCGAATTCTGAGTCAGGTGAGGTCTAGGAAAATCTGGTAATAAATGGAGATCTAATTGTGAATTTGATTACATGAGTGGATAGCCAAGACGTTAAGGATCCTGCACGGCTTTACAGAATCGAATTCGGGTGAGTAGAACTCCCGAAACTGATCTTGGCGTGAAAGGGTAGTTTAAGAACGTCCAGGTTTGAAGGTGTGTTGTGAAATGGGAGCTTGGAACTCAAATTCCGAGCTTCTGTCTCCGTGCAAGCCGCCGGGACAGGGTTAGTTCCACTAGGGCGGGGCCACTGTGGTGGGTTGGGTCCCGCTGTGGCAGGACAATCGCGACTTAAGTCGGAGAAAAACCCCAATTTTGTTATTTTCTGCAAAACTTCGTTCTTAAGAGCTAAGGGATGACCCAGAGCGATTTCTTGACAGTTTTCCACGACTTCTAGTACTAAAAGTAAGGATTTTATTCTCCTAATCCGTATTTCGATTCCTAGAACTTAGAATCTTGGGTAATTATTGTTGAGGGAGGGTTTTGGCCTGAAGTTGATGGTGGGGAAAAGCCCTAGCTGAACATTAGGATCATGGGTTTGGTATTGGGTTATTAAGTTTGTTATAATCTGGGTAAATTAGGACTTGTTTATTGATTCCTGCGTTAAATTACTTGTTTATAGACCAAGAACAAGCTGAAAGACTTCAGAAGGGGAAGGCTAGAGTGTCTTCGGAGTATTCAGGATTGGTTTCGAGGTAGGTAATGGTTTGATTTCCTGTTGTGTGATATATGCCGGTAAATTGCATCATTGTATGCGTCCATGTATGTGAATAGGGAATGTGAATCAAATCTAAGGAAATGATTATGTGTGAACAATACATGCCATGGACCTGTTACTTGATTGTATGACTATGAGTAATGTTCGTTATGGGTGTGATTATGACTGTGGTTGTGCTGACTGGATCGGGTGTCATGTTCCGACACATATATTGGATCGGGTGTCACGTTCCAACATATATATTGGACCGGATGTCATGTTACAACACATGTATATTGGATCAGGTGTCACGTTCCGACACACTAACAGTTTGGGCGTGGGTTCCATGAGAGGACCACTTGTGATTATTACATTCATGTTTAACTGTTATTGATATTGGGTAATTGAATGTTGATCCTAAAATAATAACTAAACTATGTATTCTGTATATGTATGCTTATTGTGTTGTAATTGCTTGTGTATATTGTGCTTATGGGAGTTGCCGTGTGATCCTACCAGTACACAGTGGTTTCGTGTACTGATACTGCACTTGCTCTTTTTTTGTTGAGTATAGGGCATCTTCAGGCGGTTAGAAGAGTATTGACAGCGACCGAATTCGAGGGTGAGCCAGTTTTTTCAGGCTGCCATGGATTTTTATTTTGTTTAGTCCATTCTTTTCGGATTCAGACTATGTGTTTAGGCTGTTTATGTTTAGCTTTTTGGGTTGTACCCCCTTTTCTTAGACTTGTTGGTTTAACAGAGTTTTGGTACAATGACTTTCAGTTCTAGGGGTTTAAATTCCGTAGTAGTTGTTTTGTTAGACCTTCAGAGTTTATGGGAACTCCGTATTTTATTTAGTCATTTAAACCTGCTTCCGTATCTTTAAATGCTTAGTTTTCTGTTAATTGCTTAGTTGGGTTCTAGTAATTGTTCTCCCACCGGAGGGTTAGTGTGGATGTCAATCACGACGGTTTGAGTCGTGACAAAGTTGGTATCAGATCCCTTGGTTCGTTGATCTCATTGTACCGAAACGAGTCCAGGAGAGTCTTGTAGAACGGTACAGAGACGTCTGTACTTTTCTTCGAGAGGCTACAGGACTTTAGGAAATTCCTCTGTCTTCTTCTCCTTTCGTGCTATGACTTGATTCCAATTGGTATCTGGTGATCCAAATTGATATCTAATCTCCTTCACTCTTCTATCCGTAGATGTTTAACACGTGATACAACGACGTCAGGCACGTAGCTCCCATCAATGAACCAGCAGAGGAGTCCGCAGCCAGAGACTGTGGTCGAGGAAGGGGTAGGGCAAGAGGCCGAGGAAGAGTGGCACCCGCCAGGGGTGGAGCCCCAGCTGAGAATGTTCCTAGGGAAGAGGCCCCTCCTGCACCCCAAGAAGAGGTAGAAGGGAATGTGGAAATCGAAGACGTGGTGGATATTGGACCAGAGAAAGATGCACAGGCTGGGAATACCGGTTTCCCTCCCATAGACCCAATATTAGCTCAGCAGATCATGACCTTTTTGAAGGGGTTGGTCGGCCCCGGAGTCCTTCCCCCAGTGCAAGCTGCTCAACCACTGGCCAACCGCCCCATTGTTGCTATTGTTCCCAAGGTGGCTGGAGCCCTAGGCACTAATGCCTTCTTCCGTCCCCTATTGGGTCCTGTGATGACTGGTACTGAGCATGAGATGTTGACTAAGTTTCTGAAACTGAAGCCGCCTGTGTTCCATGGTTTTGAGAGTTAGGATGCCTATAAGTTCATTTTGGATTGCTATGGGAGGCTTCACAAGTTGGGCATTGTACACCAGCATGGAGTAGAGTTCGTGACCTTCCAGCTTCAAGGTGAGGCTAAGCAGTGGTGGAGGGCCGATGTGGAATGCAGATCGCCAGTATTTCCCCCACTCACTTGGACGCAATTCTATGCTTTGTTTCAGGAAAAGTATGTGCCCCGGACTTTGAGGGATCGCAAGAAGGACGAGTTCATGGCCTTGGAGCAGGGTGGTATGACAGTAGCTGCTTATGAGTCTAAGTTCCATGCCTTGTCCAGATATGCTACACAATTGGTAACTTTAGAAGAGGAGAGGATTCTTCTATTCGTCAAAGGATTGAACCCCGAGTTACAGGTATTGTCTGTTCACATGACCTCTGCAGGTAAAAGTTTTAATGAGGTGACAGACTTTGTGAAGAAAGTGGAAGGAGTTCGATGTGATGGGCAGGCCAAGGCTTTGGCTAAGAAGCCCAAGAACACATGTAACTTTTATGGTTCCTACTCCAGAGGTTCAGGTCGGCTGACACTTGCAGCTCGACTAATTCAGTCAGCCATGACCGCTTCTACAGTTGGTTACTCAGGAACTCCAAAGCAGAATCTTATTCAGGATGGTCAGGGAGCCGCACCTGCGTCTGGTAGCAGCCCGTCTTTTGACCGCAGTTGTTAAAATTATGGAGAACTTGGGAAAATGAGGGGAGATACTCCTGATCCATGCATGTCTCACCCCGTGCAGCAGCAGATCAGAGCAGTGGTACCAGTGGGCAGTGGTAGTAATGGTAGAGGACGTCCACAAGGTGGGCGAGGAGGAAATCAGCGAGGCCGTGGAGGCTGGGGAAATGGTAATGCAGGTAGAGGAGCAGTGCAGCCAGACAAAGAGGTTGCCTGTCCAGATGACAGGGCTCAGTTTTATGCCTTTCTAGGCAAGACCGAGGCTGAGGTGTCTGATGCAGTGATCACAGGTACGATTCTTGTTTGTGACCGATGACTACTGTTTTGCTTAATCTGGGTTCTACTTATTCATACGTGTCAGTTCAGTTTGCATTGGGATTTGATGCGGTTTGTGATGTACTTGATGCCCCTATCCATGTTTCTACCCCATTTGGAGAGTTTGTCATAGTCACCAATGTTTATCGTGCTTGTTCTGTCCTATTTATGGGTTTTCAGACTGGGGCTGATTTGGTTATTCTGGATATGACTCACGTTGATTTAATCTTAGGCATTACTTGGTTGTCCCCCTATTATGTTGTGCTTAATTGTAATGCTAAGTCTGTGACTCTAGAGATCCAGGGTAGGGAAAAGTTAGAGTGTAAAGGGGTGTACAAGCCTAAGCCAGCTAAGGTCATATCTTTCGTTTGGTCTAGGAAATTGGTGGGGCAGGGGTGTTTGGCATATTTGGCTCGTATTAGGGATGTTGATGTTGAGTCTCCCTCTATTGAGTCTATTCCCATAGTGTTTGAGTTCAAAAAAGTGTTTCCTACCGATTTGCCTGGTATGCCTCTGGATAGGGATATAGATTTCTGCATTGACTTGGAATCGGGCACTCGCCCCATCTCCATTGTTCCTTGTCGCATGGCTCTGGCATAATCAAGAGAGCTTAAAGCTCAAATCCAGGAGCTTCTTGACAAAGGTTTAATCCATCCTAGTGCTTCCCCGTGGGGTGCTCCTGTCTTGTTTGTTAAGAAGAAAGATGGTAGTATGAGGATGTGCATAGACTACCGGTAGTTGAATAGGGTCACCATTCGAAATAAGTATCTGTTGCCTCAGATAGATGATCTTTTTGACCAGTTGCAGGGTGCATCAATTTTCTCTAAGATTGATCTAAGGTCTGGTTACCATCAGTTAAAGATTTAGGCCTGAGGATGTATCCAAAATGACATTCAGAACCCGCTATGGGCACTATGAGTTTTTAGTGATGTCGTTTGGGTTGACCAATGCGCCTGCAGCCTTCATGAGTTTTATGAATGGTGTGTTTAAACCATTCCTGGATTCTTTTGTTATCATCTTTATAGATGAAATTTTGGTTTATTCAAAGAGTAAGGAAGAGCATGTCGACTATCTCTATATTATTTTGGGTGTTCTTGGAAAACAGAGGTTGTATGCCAAATTTTTCAAGTGTGAGTTCTGGTTGACTTCAGTTGCCATTTTAGGAAATGTGGTTTCAAATAAAGGGGTAATGGTAGATCCCCAAAAGATCGAAGCAGTCAAGAACTAGGACTGGCCTAGCTCTGTGACTGAAGTTAGGAGTTTCGTGGGGCTCACTAGCTACTATCATCGGTTTGTGACAAATTTTGCTTCTATCGCCACGCATTTGACAAGGCTGACTAAAAAGAAGGTGCCTTTCGAGTGGACTGACAAATGTGAAGAGAGATTCCAGAAACTTAAGACTCTTTTGACCACAACACCTATTCTGACACCGCCGGTGGAAGGTAAAGATTTCATTGTTTATTTATGCTTCACATTCGGGCTTGGGTGTTGTGTTGATGCAGGAAAGAAATTTCATAGATTATGCATCGCGACAACTGAAAGTGCATGAGAGAAACTACCCGACACATGAGTTGGAGTTGGTAGCGGTAGTGTTTGCTCTCAAGATCTGGTGGCATTACCTTTATGGTGTCAAGTGTGAGGTGTTTACTGATCATCGTAGTCTACAACATGTATTCACTCAAAAGGACCTGAATTTGAGGCAGAGAAGGTGGATGGAGTTACTCAAGGATTATGATGTTACCATCCAGTATCATCCGGGTAAGGAGAATGTGGTGGCAGACGCACTAAATTGGAAGATGGTAAGTATGGGTAGTCTAGCTTGCTTGGGTATGTCCAAGAGACCTTTGTCCAAGGAGATCCAGACCTTGGAGTCTAAGTTCATGTAGTTGGGCATCTCATAGAAAGGTGGGGTGTTAGCTATCATTGAGATTAAGCCTACTTTCATTGAGGAGATCAAGGCCAAGAAGTTTGAGGATGAGGGTTTGAATGAGCTAAAAAAAACACAGTGTCTGGTAAGGCACAAGATGCGTTTCTTTATGCGGGAGGTGTGCTCAGTTTTAAGGGAAGAATTTATGTTCCCCGAGTGGATGACTTGATTCAGAATATGTTGTCAGAATCCCATGGGTCACAGTCTTCCATTCATCCGAGTGTGACCAAGATGTATCGAGATTTGAAACAGATTTATTGGTGGCCTGGCATGAAGAAAGACATAGCTAAGTTTGTGGCTAAGTGCCAAAATTGTCAGCAAGTAAAGTATGAGCACCAAAGGCCTGCAGGTTTGCTTCAGCGAATGCCAATTCCGGAACGGAAGTGGAAAATGATAGCTATGGATTTCGTGGTTGGTCTCCCCAAGACCTTGGGAAAGTTTGATTCCATTTGGGTGGTGGTTGACAGACTGACTAAGTCAACCCACTTCATTCCAGTCAGAGTAGACTATAATGCTCAGCAGTTGGCTAAGGTTTATGTGAAAGAGATAGTGAGGCTGCATGGGATGCCCCTTTCTATCATCTCAGACTGTGGTACGCAGTTCACATCTAAGTTTTGGGGAAAATTGCATGAGGAGTTGGGCACTCAACTCACTTTTAGCACAGCTTTCCGTCCACATATGGATGGGCAGTCAGAGAGAACTATTCAAGTGTTAGAGGACATGTTGAGGGCATGTGTCATTGACTTTGAAGGGCATTGGGATAAGTTCCTACCGTTGTGTGAGTTCTCCTATAAAAACAGTTACCACTCCAGCATTGACATGGCACCGTTTGAGGCACTTTATGGGAGGAAATGTAGATCACCCATAGGGTGGTTTGAGGCTGGAGATGTGAAACCTTTAGGGGTTGATTTGGTGAGAGATGCTCAAGATAATGTAAGAAGTATCCAAGCTAAGATTCTAGCAGCCCAGAGTCGACAGAAAAAGTATGCAGAGGTAAGGGACATGACATTTCAGGCTGGTGAACAAGTTCTTCTAAAAGTATCACCCATAAAGGGGGTGATGAGATTCGGGAAGAAGGGCAAGCTTAGTCCTCGATACATCGAGCCATTTGAGATTCTTGACTGTGTAGGGACAGTGGTCTATAGGTTAGCTTTACCGCCTAGCCTGTCTGGAGTCCATCCAGTGTTCCATGTGTCCATATTGAAGAAGTATCATGGGAACAGAGATTACATCATAAAGTGAGACTCAGTTTCATTAGAAAAAGACCTTCAGTATGAGGAAGAACGGTTGCAATTCTTGATCGCGATGTTCGGAAGATGAGGACCAAAGAGATAAAGTCCATGAAAGTTCAATGAAAGCATAGTCCGGTTGAGTAAGCTACTTGGGAAATCGAGAAGGACATGTGAGACAAGTATCCCCTTTTATTCGACGACTCAGGTACAACTCTACTCTTGCTTTAGCCCTTTTCTCCTAGTTTGTCACTTGGGGACGAGTAATGGGTAAATTGGTATCTATTGTAACGACCGATTTCCATCGTTATGGAAAAGCCAATGGGCAAGGAATTTGGGCCAGAAAACTTTTGAGTAGTGACTTGGAAATTTCTAGCCTAGGCCAGATTCGGATGAATTCTGAGTCTGGTGAAGTCTAGGGAAATCTGGTAATGAATGGGGGATATAATATTAAATTTTATCATATGAGTGGATAGCCAAGACGTTAAGGAGCCTGTACGGCTTTACGGAATCAAATTCGGGCGAGTAGAACTCCCGAAACTAATCTTGGCATGAAAGGATAGATTTCGAACGTCCAGGTTTGAAGGTGTGTTGTGAAATGGGAGCTTGGAACTCAAATTCCGAGCTTCTGTCTCCGTCCAAGCCACCGGGGTGGGGTTAGTTCCGCTAGGGCAGGGCCTCTGTGGTGGGTTGGGTCCCGCTGTGGTGGAACAATCGCGACTTAAGTTGGAGAAAAACCTCAATTTCGTTATTTTCTACAAGACTTTATTTTTAAGAGCTAAGGGACGAACCAGGGTGATTTATTGACAGTTTTCCATGACTTCTAGTGCTAAAGGTAAGGATTTTACTCCCCTAATCCGTATTTCGATTCCTAGAACTTAGAATCTTGGGTAATTATCGTTGAGGGAGGGTTTTGGCCTGAAGTTGATGGTGGTGAAAAGCCCTAGCTGAACATTAGGTTCATGAGTTTGGTCTTGGGTTATTAAGTTCATTATAATCCAGGTAAATTAGGCCTTGTTTATTGATCCTTGTGTTAAATTACTTGTTTATAGACTAAGAACAAGCTAAAAGACTTCCGAAGGGGAAGGCTCAAGTGTCTTAGGAGTATTCAGGCTTGGTTTCGAGGTAGGCGATGGTTTGATTTCCTGTTGTGTGATATATGTCGGTAAATTGCTTCATTGTATGCGTGCATGTATGTGAATAGGGAATTTGAATCAAATCTAAGGAAATGATTATGTGTGAGCAATACATGCCATGAATCTGTTACTTGATTGTATGACTATGAATACTGTTCGTTATGGGTGTGATTGTGACTGTGGTTGTGCTGACTGGATCGGGTGTCACGTTTCGACACATATATTGGATTGGGTGTCACGTTCTGACACATATATTGGACCGGGTGTCACGTTCCGACACATGTATATTGGATCGGGTGTCACGTTTCGACACACTAACAGTTTGGGCGTGGGTTCCATGAGAGGACCACTTGTGATTATTACGTTCATGTTTTACTGTTATTGATATTGGGTAATTGTATGTTGATCCTAAAATGATAACTGAACTATGTATTCTGTATATGTATGCTTACTGTGTTGTAATTGCTTGTGTATATTGTGCTTATGGGAGTAGCCGCGTGATCCTACCAGTACACCATGGTTTCGTGTACTGATACTACACTTTCTCTTTCTTTTTTGAGTACAGGGCATCTTCAGGTGTCTACTGACAGACCTCAGTTATGAGAGTATTTACTGCGATCAGATTCGAGGGTGAGCCAGTTCTTTCAGGCTTCCATGGATCTTTCTTTTGTGTAGTCCATTATTTTCAGACTCAGACTATGTGTTTAGGCTATTTATTTTTAGCTTTCGGGGTTGTGCCCGCTTTTCTTAGACTTGTTGGTTAAACAGAGTTTTGGTACAATGACTTTCAGTTCTAGGGGTTGAAATTCCGCAGTAGTTGTTTTGTTAGACCTTTGAAGTTTATGGGAACTCTGTATTTTATTTAGTCATTTAAACCTGCTTCCGTATCTTTAAATACTTAGTTTATGTTAGTTTCTTAGTTGGGTTGTAGTAATGGTTCTCCCACCGGAGGGTTAGTGTGGGTGCCAATCACGACGGTCTGGGTCGTGACATTTATTTTAGTAAATATGTGTTATATGAAGGGGTAGAACATATTGGTTTGTTTTACTTTAACAATTTTATACATTGGTTTATGATTAGACTAACGATTCTTCGTTTCAGAAAAGAATTGAAGAACAAAGAAGTAAATTTTCATGTTGATTTTCTAAGTGTTAATTATTAGGAACTTATTAATATTTATAATTACTAGAGGTGAGAAAACTCTCAAGGTCTTATTTTGAATAAATCTTCTTCTATAATTCTTTTATTTTTTTAAAGGCTCATGGACGAGTTCTATTGGTTTTGACTTATATAATATTGATTGAAGGGTAAGACGATGGATTCAAGTCCCATCGCACCAAAAGGGAAAGACATCAGGTTAAAGTCCGGATGCACAAAATGAAAAATGTTTGAGCATAAGACGGTAGATTCAAGTTCTAGCGCACCAACAGGATAAGACATTGATTTGAATTTTTATGCACCATGATGACAATACGTTGGGTTCATGTCCCACCGATTCATGACCTAAGATGACTTTATATGGATAAGACGTTGGATTTAAGTTCTAATGCACCATAATGATGATTTAATGATGACTATGACAAACTAACTGTATTTTTTATGAGAAGTAATGAATTTTGCTCAATTGGTTTGCTCCATTCTCTTATGTGGATGTGGTAACAATACATAATAAGTCTGAAAGATGACAGTGATTATTGTGGTTGTACAAATGAATATGGGAATGACAAAAGATAAAATTATAATAGTCATCAATGTGGTTAAATGAAGAACATTATGAGTTCTCAAAATGATCCTTCAAAGGGTGAAGAAGTTATTGTCATATGAAATTGGTCTTTCAAAGATTGAAAGTAGTTATTGTGATTTGGTATGAAAGGTCAATTGACACAAATTTTTGTGGACCTAATCTAGTAAATTTTATAAATCCTCCATCAAAATAAAAGAATATGAAGTAGTAGTTCACTTTACTTTTCAAAGTGATGTTGAGGTGAGTCATATAAATATGTCAAATATAAAGGTATGACACGTATAAATGGTTATGGTCAACTCATGAAGAGATTGTGACTTGTAATAAATATCATGAATGTTTGCCCATTCTTTAAAGTGAATGTGTCAAAATATGAAGGAAAAGGTATGAATAAGAACATATTCATGTATGGTTAGAAATATGCCACAACTCACCTCTACGGGAGGTTTGAGAGAAATAAATAAATTTTATTTAGCAGAAATGGTCAATGATCGTGTATGTTTATACATAATAAATATTATGATATGTTTATTATGAACTACCGAGAGGACAAAAAGAAAGAAGTAATTCTTACCTATAAAGGTTGTGGCCATGACCAAATTAATATTATTGTGTGGGAATGCAAATTTGTCATTGATTGTGTGTGTACCTATGGTGTGACAAAATTAAATCAAGAAACATGTTTTGCTTGTAATAATTTTGACCATGAAAATAATAATATAATTTTCTCTTTGAAGGAGGTGTTCACCATATGGATGGTGTCATGTAATATGTGATAGTACACAAAATTAATTGTAAGCTCTAAAGAGTTATTGTATTATTACCGGAGGAATAATATTGGGATTGTAGTAAGTCTCAAAAGAAACTTTTTAAGTTTCAGATGAATTGAAATTTTTTTATTACATTGAGACTATAAATTATGAGAAGATTTTAATATCTTCAAATTACTACAACCAAGCGGGATATAAACATTTATGTAAAAGGTTACCCGCCTTTTTCTTTTGTTTGTTATATACAACTATGAACATGATGATGGAATCACATGCGAAAGTAAACTAGTTTACTAAAATAAAGATCAGTTGGCATGATCGGTTGACCATTCTGATTAAAATATGATGCAAAAATAATTGAGAATTCACATAGTTACATATTGAAGAAATAAAATATTCTTCAAGAATTCTCTTGTGTTGCTTATTCTCATGATAAAATTATCATTGTACCAGCTAAGATTGGGATTGTATTCCCTGAAATTATTTGAAACATATAAAAAGGTGAATATGGGCCCGTTCACCTGCCATGTGGACCATTTGATACTATATAATTTTAATAATTCCATCTATTACATGGTTCCATGTGCTTTGCTATTAACTTACAAATTATTTGTAAGGTTGTATGCTCGAATTGTTAAATCAAGAGCACATTTCTAAAGTATAAATTATGTAATTAATGCTGGTTGGTTTAGCAGAAATTGTATGCCTCTAATTATAGCTAAACTATTAATTATGAGAACAAATCTCTCCAAAAAAAGAAATTTGGTATGAGATGAATTTATTTAACATGTAGCAACGCTTGAATGCATCAAGCCAACAAAGGTCCTTATCAAAATTAGTTCAGGGTCAGGAACCAAATGATTTTCATCTAAAATGTTGAATGTGTGGTTATGATTTAATTGCTCCACCACGCACAAAGATGAATTCCCAAATGATGTTGGGATGAATGTTAGATTTTCTAACATTAGGGGGAGAGATGGTTGATAGCTGAAAATCATATGTGAGGTGAATTATGAATTATCTAGATCCTCGTAAATAATAATAATAATAATAATAATAAGAGAAAAGACATAAACTGACACCTGAACTTGTCTCAAATTTTTAAAAGGACACCTTAACTATGCGGGCGTCCTATTACCCCACTAAACAATCTTGAACTGATATTATTACATCATTTTTTGTCCACTAGACATAGAGAGTGTGTACACTCTCTCAAAGAGAGTGAGCAACCTAAAATAACTAATATAATTTTATTTTTACAAGTATTTTATTATAAAATATATTTTCTTATTATTTTAACTTTTTTTTCTTATTATTTTTTCTCTTTCTTCTTTCTTCTTCATAAATTCATTGTCATCTCCATCGAAGCTTCTCACTCTCAATGTCACCATTTTTACCACAACTTTACCTTTCCCTTTTTACTACTATTAGTTTTATTCTCTTTAATTTTAAAATTTTATCCAAATATTTTCTTACATTTCGAATAATTTGATAGACCCATTAGATTTCAAGATGGTTAGGAGGTATCATATAGATTTTTTTATTCGATTTCAATCAAGTTCTTTCAATTTTTGGGAAATTTATTGATTCTTTTAAAATTATCATTTTTAATTTTGGAGTTTATGTAAATGAGTAATTGATGATACCTTCAAAATTTTAAATTTTCTTAAAAAAATAATTAGTTTTGTTATCAATAATTCAATAAAGTCTAGAAAATAGTATGATCTTTTTTATCATCAAAATAAAGAATTTGATTGGAGATGAAGAAGATAAAAAAAAGAAAAAAAATGGGAGAGGGCTTCAACTTGATGTGGGGGGTGGGGTGAGGGTGGGTGGTGAAGAAAAAGAAAGAAAATGAAGTGATGGATCAATTTGAAAATGGGGGGGGGGGGCTTGGAAGATGAAGTGGAATTTAAAATGAAATCAAAATTAAAATAAGTCAAAAAGTAAGAGAGAGAGAGAGAGAAATAAAGAAAAAAAAGAGATAAAGAATAAACTTAGAATGAAAAAAATATTATATTTTTAATTAAATTGACACGTGTCATGTAATGATTGGTGTGTGAACACACTTGCTTCTTAAAATCTGGGGTTGATCGAAAAATGATATAATAATATCAGTTTAATATTGTTTAGTGGGGTAATAGGACAGTTGCAAAGTTAAGATGTCTTTTTAAAAATTCGAGACAACTTCAGTGGTGACTTTATATCTTTTCTCTAATAATAATAATAATAATGTGAAATTGAAGTTCAAGGGATAATTCTTTTGTATAATGTTGCAAATCTATTGCCAGATGAATTTACTGACCCTATGCTATAATTCAGCTGCAAATGCTCCAATGAGAAGTCCTTGAAGGACAGAGTCAATGATACGCCTGAAGCGTAATAGACCAATCGGTTCCAAATGTAAAATTTCTTGAAGAAGGAGAGGAGAAAATGATCAATATGATAATGATAATGAGACACGTGCTATAAAAGAGAACCACAACATAACACTTCACAAAACCTTGAAAAAGGTTCAGGTACCTGAAAAATGATGAAAAATGAAGAGATCTCGATAAGTTATGTCATATTGGAATCAATATCAAATACCTTCGACGGTGTCTTTGAAATGAAGTAGCGCTCAATGATATAAATTGTTACGAGGATCTTGAATGCAAATCTGTCATATAGTGTGGACAGATAAATGATTGGCCAAGTAAAATGCAAATTAAAGTATATTTTGTTTCACTTAGAAAAGTAACGTTTTGGACTGATAGTCCATATATCAAGGTATAATGTCAGTGTGGTACAAATAAATTATTATGCGATAGTATAACCGTAAGATATCAAGTACGGCTTATGCCTTGGGGCATAAAGGTTTTCGTGAAAGTTCTGACATTATTGAAGATGTTTTCTCCTATGGTGGATGCAATGATGTCTGTTTTGATCTGGCAACATATAGAAAACTTGAATTCATATAATGAATAATTATCATGTCTAGCTAGACAATATTGAAGGTTATATGAAAATCCTTGAAGCAATCAAGGTGTCTGAAACATATAAAAGTTTGAAAGAAACTTTTTCAATAAAGCTTCAAGAATCCTTATATGGATGGAAATAATCAAGGAAGAAATGATACAAAAAAGACCCTAATTGTCCTTGCATTTTTATGAAAAGGTCAGGATTTGAATTTATTGTGTATGTTGATAACTTGAACATTATTAGCACTCTTAAAGAGCTTTCAAAAGCTATTGAGTGTTTGAGAAGGGAATCTAAATGAATAGATTTTGGAAAGACAATTTTATCTTGACCTACAGATTGAGAATTTGACAAATAAAATATTTGTTCATCAATCAACATACACAGAAAAGTTTTGATGCGGTTTTATATGGATAAATCACATTCATTGAGTACCTCAATGATTATGAGATCTCTTGACATAAATAAATATTCATTTTGATATCAAAGAAGGATGAAGAGTTTCTTGGTGATGAAACTCCATATCTTAGTGCAATCGGGACACTAATGCATCTTGCTAACAATACTCGACCAAATATCTGTTTTGCAGTAAATTTACTGGCAAGATTCAGTTCCTCCCCAACAAAAAGACATTAAAATGGTGTTAAGCACATACTTGAAATATTCGAGGGACCAGAGACATGGTTTTATTCTATTCTGATGAATTCAAGTCAGAACTGATTGATTACATAGATGCAAAATATTTATCTGATCTGCATAAATCTAGGTCTCAAACACACTATTTGTTTACATGTGGAGGCACAATAATATGTTGACGATAAATGAAGCAAACATTGGTAACCACTTCTCTTCAAACCATGCAGAAAAAATAGCCCTCAATGAAGCAAGTCGAGAATGCGTCTGGTTGAGATCAATGACACACCATATTCAGGAAATGTGTAGTTTTTCTTTGAAAAATAATATACCAACCACAATGTACGAAGATAATCAACTGCAAATGAAGGTGTCCACAAGATGATTGTTGATATGAACAAGTTGAATGAGCAATTTACTTGTGATGAGTCTGAGATTTCGACTCATTTATGGATTTTTTTGATAGTTTTAGTGTCCTCAAATGCCTAATTTATGCTCTAAACTGATGTTAAAGTGTTGATTTGCAGTATTTAAGGCTAAGGAGTAAGGCAAGAACACTACCGGGCAAAAAGGAGCAAACAAGCTGAAGAAATGAAGAAAAATGATCCTGGTGATCGCCAAGACCACTCGGCGAACCGCCGAGTGGCTCATTAGCTCGCCTAAAGTTCCAGCGTGCCAGCCCTGGGGAAAAAACCAAGTTGGTAACAGAAATGGGAATTCTGCGAATCACCGATCCACTCCGCGATGTCCACCTTGATCGCCTAAAGTCACAGAACCCTGAGGACAACTGACCAATGCAAACCGGCGATGGATTGGACCAAACGGTGGATCGCCGACCTGTTCGACGAAGCCCGAATTATCTCACCCAATGGCTTTTCAGGCCAAAAATTGGCAACAATATATTGAATTTAAAATGAAGATTTAGTATCATGCGATCATTCAATAGAGTTTTCTCTTAGTTTTTGAGTTCCATTGTAAACTTTGAAGCTCTTGAGGCTTAAACTTGAAGATTTGCAAGTGGGTTTTTGAATTTACTCAATTTGGACCATTGTAAGTGTCACGACCCAGGGGTACCCCCTAGATGTAACATAGCGTATAGAACCCTGAAGGACTCCATACAAGCCACTTAGCATATCATAACATAAGCAATAGAACAACAAGAGTACAAATGCATTTCAAGTCTAAAATTTTCATAAAAGAAAAGCGGAAGTCTAGACTCTAAGTCTCAACATAGCCATCTATTACAATATTCGAAATGAGAAAGAGACATAGCCCATACAACATAGTCCAAAAAGGAAATACAAGAAATGAAACTACAATGTGAGAAATATCCGTCCTGGAACCATGAGGACTCATCAATAATTTAGGAGAATAAGCAAGTCCAAGTTTTAGCCACTACGGTGATCACCTTGAGAACCGGACCCTACACTTGGGGAAAATGTAGGAAAAGTAGGCGTTAGTACAAAAATGTACTAAGTATGATAGCCATTCATAAAAACATTGAAAACATGCTAAAAAGGGACATTTCATTTAAAAGTATGCAATTTACCAAGTTTAAACATCATCATGAGGATAGTGGAAAAGCATAAGTCATAAACATAATCAATCATAGTCATAATCATCATAAAGGCCTTTGATAACTCACATACGAAGCTTATTGAGTAACCATAGTTCATAATTCACATTCTTGTTCTTATTGTTGTTGTGGGAATAAGCCTTAACCCACAAGAGACCATGTGAGCTATACATGATCCCCCGGTATTACCCACACCGAAAAGGGTTGTCCTACTTGCCTAAGGTAGAACCATAATTTAGCTTAGGTGGATCCACTAGCTAATAACCTATGGAGGCTCATAGTTTATGGGATAAGGAGATTGCTATTAGAAACCTGGACTCAACTAGCGTAAAAGGTTTCCATCTTGTGAGACATACTTTGGGAATCCGGACTCAACTAGCATAAAAGGAACCCATTGGAAGACAGACACAACTAGAGTAAAAGCTTCCATCTCATATACAATATCCACTCGGTGCTAAGCATTAATTCCCACGGAGTTCATATTAAGTCTTGACTTAGTTCATAATCATGGAAGAATGTCTTGACACTCAATCCAACATAATTCATAGGATAGCTCTTAGATCATGCGTGAGAATAGCCTTTCACTGTCCATGTCTACATATACATATCTTAGATTCAATTAGGTAAGAATAACCTTTCACTGTCCATGTCTACATATACATATCTTAGATTCAATTAGGTGAGAATAGCCTTCCAACCTTAGAATATTCATTATGTGAGAAAACCTTTCACATCATATCATATTCATGCATAGGAGTGTATGTGAGAATATACTTTCTGTTGACACCCAATTTTGACCCTCCCCGATGCGAATTAATTTTCGAGCTTCTTTTATTTCCAACGATTTGAAATAATTAACTTTACAAAATTCAAGATGATTTTAAAGTTTTTAAAATAACCTTATCAATTTTATAAAAAAAAATTTCGAATAATAAATATGCTTTATACAACTATGCATAATTAGTATGTTCTATAAATATTTCAAAATTATGTCAAAAGATCTTGCATTTCTAGTTAAATATTTTATTACTTTAGTTTAGCTTAAATTGCAATTATCTTGGAGTTCATTAGCGCATAATTAGTTTAGCCATCGTTATAATTAATTAAATTATTTTATTTCGTCAAGATTAAGAAGCTCATTAATTAATTTCTTATTAATTCATCTTATTTAACTTTCAGCCGAATTCACCATTTTTTAAACCCAATATGACTAGATTGCTAATTCCAAGTGGCTATGATTAAAATTCATGTGGTCATTATCTCAATTTCAACTCCCCACCTCTTTTCAGCCCACCTAAAAAGGCCAGCTCTGGGCCATTTTGACCCAGCCCAACAGCAAAACCCACCCTTTATCCCCAACCCGGCCCGTTTTTCTTTTCTCAAAAGAGAAGAACCCAGAAACAGAAGTTCCATCCAATTCCAAAAAGAAAGCCAGCAACGTCAATACAAAGCAGCAGCAACGACGAGGGAAATCACAACAACACAGCTGGCTTTGTCATCTTCCCCAACGTCCCTCTGCAAATAGTACATTCGCAGCAGCCGGGGCGCGCGTTTTCCGTCCTTTTGGCTCGAGATCGAGCCACGTAGCCTCCCAAGGACGAGGCGATCGATCACAATCGTCCACCTCCCTTCAATCCGTTGAAATTGTGAATCAATTGGGATATTCCTTGGTTTTGGATAAGAATTCCGTTTCGGAATTCAAATTGATGGGCCTGAATTCGTCCAATTTTTCCAACCCTTTTTCACCCATTTGGAGCCCTAGAATCTCCCCTATAAATACCCCTCTTCTTCTCTATTGTAAGGGGTTGGGATGATTTTTTCTCTTGAACGAGAAATGCAGTGAGCAACCTGAGCAAAAAAAAAAAAAAGTAATCCGAAAATATTCGATATACATTCCGAATAGAGAAGTTGACCCGTTTAAGATCTTGGTTTCATGTTCCTCGGTGTCGTCTGTTGCTCCCTCACAAGTTTATTTCGAACTCGAGTTAGCTGTTCGGATTCTGCCCAGTTTCTTGTTCGCTGTTCGTGGTGAAGTCATTAGTGGTTGGATAGCTCAGTCAAGCTCGTAGCTGTCCCGTTTGCTGCCCCGGAAAAAGTAATTTCCTTTCAGCCTTAACTCGTTTTAGCCAGCATCCTGTTTTGACAAATCTGAAGCTTACTGCGAGCTTTCGTTCGAATGGATCTTTTCTTCTTTGATTCATTGTTGATGCCCAGTTATGGACAGTCTGGTTTCAAATTGATTGTGTGTTAGTTGTTTGAAGTATAAGCTGTTTTTGTTGTTGTTTGTTTCGTGAATGATAGACGAAATCTTGAAGTTGGTTAATGTGGAGGTTGAATGTTATTGTATCTATCGTCTATTAGATTCGACAACTCGTTCTTCCCTGCTCCCAGTTTTCCTAATGGTCCTCCCTTAGCATATTTTGTTTGAGTTGGCTCAAGCTTTCATGCTGTTTGAAGTTCCTCATATCGAAAATCACTGGTTTTCTGTGTTAAGTGTGTCTCTTGCTGCTCCTAAGTAAAGAGTCAACTCCAGTCCTTTATATTCATGGCTTGCGGTTTTGACATAATATCATCTTAATCACTGGTTCAAGTTTATTTTCTGTATTGAATAGCTTAGATTTCCGATTGTGAGCATTCGCTTAAGGTCTGTTCAACGACTAACTGCCTGAACATGTTTTCCTTTGAATGGTCTTAGTCTAGTATGTTTAAGAAGTTATCTACGGAAATTTAGGTTTGGTTAGAATCTTGTTTTCCTGCACTGTGGTCTTCCTACTAAACTTTGATTGAGCTAAATATTATTTTTAGTCACTGGGTTTAGCTTATTTCTTGAGTTCACTTTCGTTTTCTATGGTTTTGCATCTTTGTTTGGTTTGTTTGAGTTTCTGTGTCGTTTCTTGCCCATAGGAAATTCCAAAATTGTTAGATGGAAGGAAGAAAACATATGTAATTAAACTTTGGCCTCAATTTATATGAATATGTCTTTTGAAAAAAAAAAAAATAAATAAATAAATAAAAAAAAAAATGAATATGATGATTTGATTCCCTTCTCTAATTTCATTTTAGTTAGCCGTCATTATTAGAATATTACTTGATCTGTGTCCATAAAAGTTTAACCATTAATTTTATATGATGTGTCTTATCAATGGATGAATTTCTTCATTAGTAAAGTTTCTATTCAAATTTTTTCATATATGTATCTCTCATGTTTCCGGTTGGGTCTTCCTCCTTGAGTGGTATTAGATTCTTCCTTCATTTCATGATTCTAGTTATATTTAAATGTCGCCATGTTCGATTGTTTATTTTGGATTATCAATTTTAACTCGTGATGGCTTCTTTACTAGTTCATGATCGATAACGTGTGTATGGTTCATGATTATTAATCATATGAGTTAACACTATATGTATGTCTTATTAACTTCGAATATTTTCCTTATCATATTCTAATTTGTATTCCTTTCTTTGCTTTGTTGAAAAATGCCGTGTGAGCCCATTCGGACTCAAATTCTCCCTATTTACATGACAAGGGGCCATGGAGGCCCTAATTTGTCTCTTCGAGTCGATTCTTTGGTCAATCGAAGCGGAATGGAGGCCAATGTGCAAATTTAGAGGCTAATGTACAGGTCTTGGAAGCGAAAAATGCAGGACATCACGTAGATACAGGCTGTATACATTCGTATACATTGATATACAGCTACCGTATACACTGATATACAAAAAAAAAATGCAGAAATACTAGACCCAAATTCGATATACGGGTCCAAGGCGTCAAAAATACCGATGAACAGGTCTCCAAAGTCGATATACAGGTGCTCAAGAGTCCAAGAAGGGCTGTATACATGCTGTATACAGAAATATACGCGAAATATACAGAAATATACAGTGATATACATTCACTGTATACGCTGTGTATATGCAGAGAAAAGGGCCCAAAAGGCCCTACATTTTCAGTTTTGTATTTTGTTATTATTGGGCCTAAGCTCTTTTATTTTAATTATTTGTTACCTTGTTAGTTCTTAGGACAGGTGGAAGAATTGGGCCAAAGGTCCAAAACGAAAATAGGCCCAAGTGCTGGCCCAGGCGGACAGAAAACCACACTTGGGCCCAAAACTCTCTTTCTCTTTATTTTACTTGTTTCGTATTTGTTTAATTGTTTATTTGCTAGTCGATTTTAAGGTTGTCCTAATTCAA
>JAJONR010032111.1:0-13633 GCA_029582245.1 Solanum etuberosum
ATCCTCCTGTATTTTTATCCTAACATAGTATTGCATGATACAGAATCACACAATCTCTTAAAAGGAAAAGAATATTGATTTAGAAGGTAGCATGATAGAAGCAGATATTTCTGAGGAGTTTCAAGATACTCTTCCTATTGAAGTAGATGTCTCCCCTAGGCTTCTAAAATGTTCAAGAAGAGGGAATAAGAAAGGAAATGGGAATAATAATCCGTCAATCAGAGTTCTGCCCATGAGGTGTAAACCAATTTATAAGAGATGAAAGCTTTAATATGGAGCAGATGCTACACAATTTTCATAAATTCTCCTTTATTGGTTTACTAGAGCCTTTTTCAGAATTCAAGGCACATTAACATACAAGAAGATTGAGGATGTTACTAGGGATATGTACTTGCAATGAAAAAACCTGGTTTATTTAATATAGATTCAGATTTTGATTCTACAATGATCAAAGATTCTGAATTAACATACTTTATTGTTATAGAATAACAATCATGCCCAGAATTTCTTTGTCACTTTAGTATATGCAAAATGCAGTGCAAAAGAAAGAATAATGCTTTGGGAAGATATATAAAACCTGGTAGAAGGAATGGACAACCCCTAGTTAATTGGGGGATTCCAAGGTACTTCTAAATTCGGAGGAGAAAATTAGAGGTTTACCGGTGCTTAACTTTGAACATGAAAATTTGGAAAATTGCATTTCTTCCCGTGACTTAGCAAAATTACAATTCAAAGGAAGCCCATTTACATGTTTGAATGATAGAGTTGAAAATGATTGCATATTTGAAAGGTTGGATAGAGAGCTCACTGATAAGAGGTTGCAAGTATGGTTCAATCATATAGAGGTGGAACATTTAGTAAGAACTAATTGAGATCATGGTCCTATGTTCTCAACTCTTTAAGCAAGGGGGTGGGGAGAGGCATAAAAAACCCTTTAGATTTCTTAATTCTGGACTGAGAATGAGTCTTTCATTGATGTAGTTAGACATAATTGAAAGATTTGGGAGTAGTATTGAGCACCGAGTTAGGTAAGGATTTAGGTAACCCAAACCCCATAACTGGAAAATCAATGTAGGATAGGATCGTGTTGTTACTTCGGGCGACTCCTCATAAATCTCTTGTAAGGGCCTAGATGTTGGATCCATTAGTTCAGTTCATTCTTTACCCTGACAAAGTATTTGTTGGCTCTGGAAAATTGGACAAGACGTTGTATCATCACGAGACTCATAGTGATGGTTGTCGGTTAGAGAAACTCTCCAAGAAAATTAAAGTATACTATTTTAGCATTTGATATTATTGCATAGATTTGTTGTTTTCAATGCCTTGACATGCTTTACTTTATAGTTATCCAATTTTCAGTCTTTCTCTGAGTTGTTCCTCGGTTATGTATGTTAAATCTAACCAGTGTTTCATTTAGATATTTTACATAGCGCACATTCCATGTACTAACGTCATTCAGTGCTGTATCTTTTAATGATGTAGATACATGAACTCAGGATTGACAACAGACGCTCATTGAGATCCTTTCCATAAGCTTTTGGTGAGACCTCCTTGATTTCAGAAGGCTCCAGTTCAGTTATTTATTTCATTAATTAGTAGACACTCTAATTTATTATTCAAGTAGTTGTGGGTCTTATCCCGACATCTATCTTAGTTCATTAGATGCTTCATAGACATGTTAGCTAGTCAGTTAAGTCTTGATGTTAAGATATTTTAAACATTATTATTATGATAATTCATACTTATATTTCAGAATTTTCATCAAGCATGTTCAGAGGTGTGAATGATTATCACTTTTAAAGCTTCCGTATAAGTGTTTAGCCTTCCGTTCAGTAGTAAGCAAGACCAAGGTTTCACTTGGGACCATTAATAGTTTTCGACTGTTGGTCACACAAAGGGTATAGGCTCGGGGACTGAACAGGTCGATGAACTAAAGTTTTCGTTTGTTCAACCAAACGGGAGGAGGATTACAAGATCAAACATAACCTCACAAAAATTGAAATTAGTTATCTTTTTGTGGATTTGAGATTTTGTGGTGGCATTAATTTTTTTTGGATTTCAATCCATAGAGTTCAGATCTATAAATGGAAAACTGATTTTACCCAAGGTTTCTTTTGCATCATCCCAGTCCTAAGCTTACGAAATCAAGAAGATCGATCTTTGCAGCGAACATATTCATGGATAATAATAATATATGCAAGAGAGTTAACTTATGAGACTAGATCTAAGTATTTCAAGACAGTGAAGATGAAGGTTTAGTAATGATAGGAATACTTAGCTTGGAAGATGAAGCTGAAACAACATCGCCTCATGAAGCTTATACCTACGACTTGTTCAATGTGAAATTCTTTGTTTATTTCAGGTAACAGAGCATTGTAGAGGATTTGGATTGGCTGAAGATGACGATGATTGTCGCCGCCGCCTCTTCATCTTCCTCTGATGACATTTTTAGGGAAGTGTTATTTCTCAACAACTTCACACTTCTCGATATTTCCTTTTCTATTTAGCTTTTCTTTTATTTTGTTTGGTTTATTTCCTTTAATGGGCCATGTCACTTTATTGGGCTAGGCTATGTACAAAATTGATTTGGAAATAAAAGAGGCTTTCAGCCTCAAACCTTTGTATTTTTAAAAGGGAAAATTTCAAAATAATAATATTTTAACATTTAATAGGACCCCTTAGCCTCAATTTTAATATTTATTAAAAATTTCATTATTTTAGTTTGTTATAGGGCTGATTTATATATTTTTTTTTCATTTAGTTTAATTTAATATAATACAACTAAGAAATAACAAATTAGAGATAATCGGGGAAGAGAATCTTTCAGAGTAGGTAAATAGTGCTTAAAATATATCATTACTTACTCTACAAATTAGGAGACTAAAATAGGCGACAAATTATCTCGTCTTCCTCATCCTCCACTAGCAACTTTCAATTCTCCATTGATGATCCTCATTCTTCGTAGAAGACAAGATTGATCAAGGTTTTTGCTAGAAAAAAGGAGGTCGATACAAACTGATAAGCATACAAATTGGCGCTGGGCTACAAGTTATTGAATTGATGCTGAACAACACCAAGGCTGTTCGATGCGTCACAACTGTCTAAAATTCATCTGCGTGGATATTTCTTTGAAAGTTTTATTTTGAATTCAAAGTGTTTTGTATACAGCAATTCAAAGATTTATTCTGAATACATTTTGAGTTTGATACAACAATTAGAAGATCAAAATTTGTATGTTTATCTGTTTTGAATTTGTATGCTTGTTTGGTTGTATGATTTTTGATACATAATTTGTATTTCTTATCTATTGGAATACACATGTCCACATAAATACAATATAGATGATGTGATATAAATTATATATTCAAGCTAATACAATGTATAGTACAATTAAGTTCAAAATACATTTTTTACTTTGTTATCTATTTGGGATACAAACAAGATTTGATTGAATAATTTTGATTTTTTGTATGTTGGATCCTTGGAATACAAGATAATTTTGAATTCTATTTAGTTGATGTTCTATAAATTAGACATTGGATATAATATATTTTTTGAATACATAACAGATAAGAAATATATTTTTTTGGAATCAATTTCTAAATCGAATGGACTTTAATTTGCATGTAAGAAGTTTTGAATACACATTTGCATTTAAAAATAATTTAGATGACGTGATACAAATTCTATATTCAATCTAATAAAATTTAGACTAAAATTAACATCAGAACACATTTTTAATTTATAATCTGTTTGAGATACAAACCGTTAATGATTTAATGATTTTGATTTTTTGTAGGATGGATGCTTGGAATACAAAATAATTTGGAATTCTATTTGATTGATGTTATATAAATTAGACATTGAATACATATATATTTTGGAATACATAACAGATAAGAAATACATTTTTGGTCATGGAATATAATTTGTTTAAAATACAAATTTTGATTGTTACTATAATTGTAAATTGTATGTTTTGATGATTCGAATACAATTTTTGTTGAAATTTTAAGAAAGAATATACGTTTTTGAAAAATATACAAACCAATGTAGTATCCTTTCTGAATGAACACGAGTTTACATAAGTCTATGTATACAAATATGCTTCTTAAATAACTACTAAAGAAATACAAATGCCATTATACAAACCAAACATGAAACTCATAATGATTACAAATACACATATCGTACAAATTAGAATGAATATAATTTAAGAAAGGATACAAGATTAAAAAAAATACAATTACATTGTGAAAGAAATAAATGGATACAAATATGGTTTTTAAAGAACTATCAATCAATTTGGCATACATATTGGAATGAATACAAACTGATAAAGAAATACAAGTTTCATTATACAAAATACAACATGAAAACAAGAATAAATACAAATACAAGTTTGATGTTCAGGAAGTTGTTCTTCCTCAATTTGATCTTCATCAAGTTTTTCGACTTCGCTGCTGGTAGACGAAGTACCTATAATTTTTATTTTCTTGATGATGTTTCTATTTCTAACATGGGGAAGATTTTTCATGTGGATAGGGTCATGTAGATTCTTAGATCTGGTCTCTTCGGCCATTTTAACCATAGAGCCTACATTTTTGAATAATCCTTGGATAATGCATAAATCAAAAGGGGGAAAATATCTTTAAAAAATGATGATTAGTTGGGATACCTCTTGTAATCCTCTTTGAATCGGACATTATAGTGAAAATCATCTTTCCACAAACCTAAAATCCTAAATAAAAATATCAAAATTACTAAATACACAACAATATATATAAAATCAAAAAATGTGTTTGATATATGAATGCCAATGGTGATTAATACTATATCTCCAATACAAAAACAAATCACAAAAAAATCAAATAAAACGGTTAAATCGCGATAAATCAGAAATACCCAATATCCCGAAAATCTCAAAAGATACTTGATGATAATATATTTACCGATATCCGTGGGTGAAAATCTTTTTAATGATTTCTCACATTTCTTTTTTAACAAAGGATGAATTTTGAAGAGAGATACTATGGAGTCTAGTTAAACAAGGAAAAGTTTAGGTTATTTGAAGTGAGAGAATATGGGTAAAAAACGTGTGAGAGAGAAAAGAGAGAATATGGGTAAAAATCTTGAGAGAGAGAAAAGTCGGTAACGGAGTCAAATCAACCCAAACATGGGCCTAATATGAGAAATAAAAGGAATGGAAAGAATTATATTAGGATACACTTTATTTTCTATATAATAACATATTGATATTTTGAATAATTTTTTTAAAGTGTAGTTGCGTTTAACAAATATGTTAGGAATTTTGACTAGTTAGCTAATTTTTCCTTAAAAAAAGTTATTGGTTGATATTGTCATACTTTTTATAACAAGGGAGAAGAAAAAATAAGGGAAATCATCAATTAATTAGAAGGGTATGATTGATAACACATGTAGATCAAATTTCAAGTCTGGCATTGTTGACATATTCAAAAACCAAACGCATCTCCTCTTTCCTATAGTCAAAAGTTATAATAGGAAGCAAGTTCTTATGGTTCGATCAGCCTAAGCTCACAGAAATTTTATTCAAATTAAACCCCAAAGCATACATTTCTATATCCGCTCTCTTAATTAGACATTGGTTCAGAGTTAACTTAGCTAAGCATAACATACAAAAATAGTCTTGACAGTGCGTGATCTAGAACTTTTTACCCTGCATGCTACATAGCCAAACCTTACGCATGGATTAAGTGAAGATCAAAATTTCAAAATCACCAATTTTCAAGGATATTATGTGTCTCCACAAAATATTTAAGAAATAATCAAATCTGTAACATCCCAAAAATTTCTTAGTTAAGACTCGAGTCATTCTTTATGGTGCATAAGATTTGTACCGAGTGGTTCTAAATTTTCTTAGATGTTAAGGTCACTAAAATTTCCTGGCATAAAGTTGAGTTGAAAACTTTCCTTCCAATTGAGTTTCACTATGAGATTTTTCTTGGGTCAACATCAAACAACCATATCTTTCAGCACATACAAAATTAGGTGTCCCATGAGCTATCAAATCGAAGGTCTCTGAGTTCTCTTTCCAACGCCACCAAGTTTTCTAAATTCCGAACTCAAAGTAAAAAGTTATGCTCGTTTGAGTGAATCCTCTCCATTTAAGTCCATTCATTTTAGGAAAGGGTATTTTTGTCCTTTTCTTTTCCCCACTTATCTTAATACGTTTTTCCTGACCCAATTAAGCGTCTAATCAGAATCTTATCACCCATTCACGTTCGATGAGAAAAGTGAGGTTTCAAGAGGAGAAAAGTGAGGTTTTCAAGCGTTCTTCAACATTCGTTGATTTTCACCAAGAACATGGTCCTTTCCAGGTATGTGAGGTTTCCCATAGTGATGGACTTGTTCGTCCTCAGGCCAATCTTGTAGTTCTTCCATTAATTCATCCATGAAATTGTTTATGTAAAGATTCTTGAGTAGTCCTTGAGTTTTAGCCTCATTCTTTATCAATTGAGGTTTTGAGTTCTTGAGGTGAGGGTCTAGCTAATGAGTGGTGTTTCTTGATAGAATTTGAGTGAGATTTCAATGAATTTGTGTTAGGTTTATTAACCAAAGAGAGTTTGAAAAAAACCAAGTGATTCTAGATGAGTAGGACCCGAAATTTAACAAGAAAATTCGTCGGTTTTCTGGGTCTGGGCTGGGGCAATGCACCCCCATATCGCCAAGAGGGCTGGGGCAATACACCCCCATAGTGCTAAGAGGGCTGGCGCGCTGCACCAACAGTGCGCCCTAAAGAAGCCCCAACACTTTTGGGACTTGCGCGGCGCACCACTGCTACGCCAGGGTCGTCAGACCCTTTCCACCTCCGTTCTTCGACCCATATGTGTTCCTTTGAATCCTGTATTTCCTTGATATTAACTCTTAGAATCTTCATTAATCATTGAAAGATCATACATATCTTAATCATATCTCTTAAATTACATTTCAAATTGAAGAGAGATTAAGAAGAAAGTTCAAGAGGATCCAGTGAGTCAAATTTGAGAATTCTTTTGAAATCAACCATAGTTCTGAACTAAGTCTTAAGGAAGTAAGTCTGAGACTGAGAAGAGTTGTACTCATGAGTTCTATATTGTCATTGATATCCTTGAGTTGAGTCGTTCATGTCCATCATTCCGTATGAACTCTATGAGTTTAGTATTCTTGAGAGGAGTGGTATCGTTGAGTTTTGAGTTTCAAGTTCTTGAGTCCTTGAGTACTGAGTTTCCATACTGCTATTAAGATCCCTGAATTGAGTCGTTCATGTCCATAATTCTGCATGAGCCCTATGAATTGAGTTATAAATCTTGAGAAGCTTTTTAAAGTGAACACTTGAGTTTTAAACTAAGTTTTTGAGGAAGTAAAGATAAGTTTTGAGAAAAAGAGTTTCTAAAACATGAGTAATAGGAAAATCGAGTATGTCATCAATGTTTAAGCAGTATGGTATCTAGATATGCCATTAATATTTTTGCAGTATGACTTCCCGAGTCATTAATGATCATATTACAATATGATTTTGATATATTTTTGAGAAATGGTTTTCAAGTGTGAATTGAGTAAGAGTATAAGGGAACTAAGTATTCCCAAAGGTATCAGTTTTAAATTGATAAAAGAGAAACTTTGATTTCTAAATTAGTTTATGAGTTCAAGGATATTTCAGAGAAGTTACCTCTTTTAAGAGGATAGTTTGAGCAATTATCTCAAACCAGAGAAAGAGTATGTTTTTAAACATTTAGCGTGAGTATATATTATTGGGAGCAACATTGAGCACCGATATGGGGATGAGTTCAGACAACTCATATTCCTCATAAATCATGTATGCCAACATGGGTAGATGATCATACTTTTTAGATGAATCATAAGTGCCTTCGGGCAGAGCTTAGTGGATCCACTCAGTTGAGGTGTTCTATACCCCGACAGGGTATAAGACAGTTCTATCAGCGTGAGCGAGATGTTGTATCATCACGTTGCTCATAGTGATGGTTGTCGGTTAGAGAGTCTCCCAAATAAGAGTAAAGAGTATTTTATTGTATTTTTATACAACGTTGAGTTTGATCTCCTGTTTTATAATGTTTTTAAGTATTGCATCTATCAGGGTTGCTTTGTATTGAGTTGAGTTGAGGTGAGTATTTCTTCCAGCCTTGTTAGTTCGGTTAGTTTTTGCTTTCAGTCATTCAAGCAAGATATTTGTTTACTCTAACCTTATAACATACTCGTACATTCAGTGTACTGATGTCATTCGACCTGAATCGTTTCATGATGTAGATACATATGTTCAGGATCATCAACAGGTGTTTCGTTGAGATCATTTGGCATTCCATTCAGCTTTGGTGAGCCTTCTTATATTCTGGAGGACTTCACCTTTACCTTACAGTTAGTAATTTTGAGATTTCGTAGGTCTTGTCCTGATATTCTTCTGTAATAGTAGAGGCTTCATAGATAGATAGAGTTGAGGATTTTTTCAGTATTTACTTTCTTTGAGTTGTTTTACAAACTATAAATATTCTCATTAAGTATTGTTCAGATTGACTATTTAAAGTTTAGTATGCCAGTTTAATGAATTTAATTCAGTTTTAAGCTTACGTATGCTTGAGGTAGTCTTCCGCTTGTAGTCAGCCAAGATGAGGGTTCGCTTGGGGGCCAGCAATGGTTCTTGAGTGCCAGCCATATACAGGGTGTAGGCTCAGGTCGTGACAAACTTGTTATCAGAGCACATCATTCAAGTGTCCTAGGGTATCCCTGAAGCCGTGGCAGTAGGATCTTATTTATGGTTGTGAGGGGCCCACTTCTTTAAATGAGGGATTATAAACATTTAAGATTTTCCCCCCTTCTTTCATACTCTAAATCATGCAATAGAGCTTTGTCATAAGGAACTTATTCAATCTCGTGTGTTTCTCATACTCATTCAGCTACCCCTCTTACTTAAGGTAGTTTAAAAGCAAAGCCATATCCTTATCGATGAGTTACTCTCAGCAAAAAAAAATCTTGAGAAAGTCATGAGACTTTAGAGGGGCTTGAGAGAAGCTCGTGAGTGAGTTAAGTGTTGAGTATCAAAATAATACACTCTTATTCATATGAATCATGCGTTCGAGCTAAAAGCGAGATGTATTCCTAGAATCTTTTCCCTAAACCTTGTTTCAATTGAGACCCCTATGAGAAAGTGTGTTTTAGAGCTTGGGTAGTAATTGCACCTGAAAAGATGGTATGAGTTATGATGTTATAACTAGTAGTAGTAAAAGTTCCCAGAGTTAGTAGAATGCATGCAGAGGTATAGTAATCTAAAAAGGGAGAGAGTGATGAGGTAAATTAGGTTGTTGTTGTTATGCACTAGTAAGTTATTAATGAGATTTTTTCCTTTATGAGTAGACTAAGGAATAATAATTTTGTATAGAGTTCATGATAAGAGGTAGAGAATTAGTTACTAGTCAGGATGAGTTAGAGTATACTTTAACCAGAAGAGAGCTTATGTCAATGTAACATTGTGCTAGTGAAGGCCAAGTATATTTGTTGAATAAAAGAGTAGAGTATACATGAGGTGATAGATCTAAACTAAGCTTATGATTCTAAGGGGAAGCCCATAATATTCAGAGGGTTACAAAACTAATTAGGCAATGATGTATAGCGAATGGGTAAATAGTACTTAAGTTGTGAAAGGAAGTGTGACAGTAAATTGTAAGTATGAAGACTGAGAGATAAAGATTGACTACTTGTCATGAGGTTTTAGTGGGCGAGCATTTCTTAATTTGTATCTAGTAGTTGTAAGTTAGTATAGTAAGCAAGCAATCATATTGATATCCGGGTGTAGTAATAAACATTAAGCTTGAATTTGAGATGAGCGTCGTGATCAAAAGAATAGCAACATAAGGGTGATGATGTTAGTCTTGGGATCTGATCTGGTAGACCTGACATAGAGTAGGTGAGGAATTGAGATATTAGCTGCAATAAATATGAGTGGTACAAGTGAGAGATCCTAACTTTTAGATAAGGGTAGTGAAGTGTGGTTAAGTCATAAGAGTAACAAGAGCATTAAGAGGTTTACCCAAGATTATATATAATCAGACAAGGTTCCAACCAAGTTAATGATTTCCCATTTGTGCCTATATAATATATTTGAGCTGTCAATGTGGAGTAGGCTGATGTAATAATTATTTATTACCCTTAAGATTTTGGTAGAAAGGATTTTATATAGTCAATGACGAGCCTCTTAAATATAGTTTAAAGCTTAGTTCAGTTAGGTTGATATGAACATAAAAGGATGTTATAGGTACTCTGAGGAGAAGAAGTCAGATTATTAAACAGTCAGATTAAGTGGCCTTATAAGCCAATGAGTGGAGGTTAAGAGAAGTATCTTAAAAATAGGTCTTAGAAGAAATCTTAGTACATGAATATGGAGAGTTCAGTAGCCATGAGATAAGCCTTTCTTGAGTTGCAAATGTAGACCAGTTTAGAGATGATGAAATAGATCCATAGTTTTAAAGCGTCAACTTCAAACCTAAGGGGGAGATGATAAGATGAGAAATCAAGTCAACTGTTGAGAATGAGATAGTTATGTCTTCAGAAAGAGTTAAGGAGGTACATCAATCCATTCATACTCTAGCGTATTCTTCAGAGTTCAGTCATTACAATATCATGATGATGTTTCTTATATTAGAATTGTGTTCATCACCTATGCTCATATACTTCAGAGAGATTCACATCTATGCTCATTTTTCCGAATGAGGGGCAAATACTTTAGCCCATTAATCTCAAGCATAATCCATAAAGTTGTGGATATCAGCCTCATGATATAAACCTATTCATATAAGAATTTATGTCTCATAGTATGTTCAGTCTCACAAATTCATGACTTACTTTCAATTGCTAACAACATAATGTTATGCCATGCATATTTTTATATCAGACATCTCGACTGAACCGTTCTTATGATCTATCGCCCTAAAGTTCTTTCAGTAATCCTTTTTAGTGTGAGAGTGGTGTTGTTGATAGAAGTTGTGTCATGATAGAGAAGAGGATTGCTATTTTGTTATTGTGATAGTGCTGGTGTGTTTATTCCATCTAAGGTTATGAATGTGGAGGAAGAAGGAGATAAGGTTTTACGATGAGTACCAACTCAGCTTCCTGGTTGTAATGCATGAAAGTTCAGTTAGTAGAGATGATGAGAGGATGAGGCATTCTTAAAAAGTGGGTTAGTAGGAGTCTATGGAGTGGTTAAGGTTCTAAGCTTGAATGTAGTGTTGTTAACATGTGGACAATGCGTGATACATTATGTGTTTTGTGATATGAGCTCAAGGTTAGCTGAATGTAGCGGTAAGGAGTAGTTTTCTTGGGATGGGATTTTCTACAGAGGTATAGAACCCAAATCTTCTGATTTAGATAAGAATAATCACCCTATGTAAAGTACTTTGTGATTTTGAGTTAGGCTTGAATATAGTAAGAGTAACCCCTCCCATCCTCAGTCCAGCCGTCATTCGAGGATGAATGATCCCAAAGGGGAGATATTGTAACATCCTGAAAATTTCTTAGTTAAGACTCGAGTCATTCTTTATGGTTCATAAGATTTTTACCGAGTGGTTCTAAATTTTCTTAGATGTTAAGGTCACAAAAATTCCCTAGCATAAAGTTGAGTTGAAAACTTTCCTTCCAATTGAGTTTCACTATGAGATTTTTCTCGGGTCAACATCAAATAACCATATATTTTAGCATATCCAGAATTAGGTAGCCCATGAACTATCAAATCAAACGTCTCTGATTCTTCTTTCCAACGCCACCAAGTTTGCTAAATTCTGAACTCCTAGTAAAAAGTTATGCCTGTTTGAGTAAATCCTCTCCATTTAAGACTTTCCATTCGTTTTAGGAAAGAGTATTTTGGTCTTTTCCTTTTCCTCACTTGTCTTAACAAGTTTTTCCTTACCCAATTAAGGATATATTTAGAATCTTATCACCCATTAACGTCCAAAAACACTTAGGGTTTTTAGAGCGAGGTATCAAGAGGAGAAAAGCGAGGTTTTCAAGCATTCTTCAAGATTCATTGATTTTCACCAACAACATGGTTCTTTCAAGGTAGGTAAGGTTTCCCATAGTAATGGACTTGCTCATCCTCATGCCAATCACCTAGTTCTCCCATTAATTCATCCATAAAATCATTTATGTAAAGATTCTTGAGTAGTTCTTGAGTTTTAGCCTCATTCTTTATCAATCGAGGTTTTGAGTTCTTGAGGTGAGGGTCTTGAGAATGAGTGGAGTTTCTTGACAGAGTTTGAGTGAGATTTCAATGATTTTGTGTTAGGTTTATGAATCAAAGAGAGTTTGGAAGAAACCAATCGATTCTAGATGAGTTAGGGCCTGAAATTTAACAAGAAAATTCATCGGCTTTTTGGGTCTGGGGTGGGCCAATGCGCCCCCATAGGGCCAGGAGGGCTGGCACCTTGCGCCAGCTGTACGCCCCAACACTTTTGGGGCTGGCGCGGAGCGCCACTGCCACGCCAAGGTCGTCAAGCCCTTCCCTCTTCCGTTCTTCATCCCGTATGTGTTCCTTTGAATCGTGTGTTGACACCCAATTTTGTCCCTCCATATTTAATTAATTAAGCTTTAATAATAATAATAATAATAATAATAATAATAATAATAATAATAATAATAATAATAATAATAATAATAATAATAATAATAATAATACCATTAACCGCAAGATCTAGGGTATGGCGGTAGTCCGCCAAGCCGTCCAGACTAGTGGTCATTTAATATCCTTATTCAAGAACAAGAACCAAAATACGCAAGATTATGTTATAGATTAATAGCTGTATGGTAATATTTTACACAAGCAAGGGGCCTGTCGTAGAAATAATATACTTTAGATGAACTCAGATCTAGCGATTCTAACTGTTTTTGAGGCCTTTGGCGTCCTTCCGCGGACTATGGCGGCCATTATAACAGCTTGCTAGGTGAGTTTATCCGAAGTAGTATTACTCTGACTGTACCACCATCTTGAAACCAAGCTAGAAACGCTATATCATGATCCTTTATACTTAAGTAAAGTCTAGAACGAAGCCATGGAGTTCATGTAAGATATCCTAATCAGTTAACATAGATATGGTATCCTTAGCCGGACATAGTCACGGCTAGGAGAGAGAGAAAGAGAAATAGAGAAGTAATAATTAAAACTTACGAAGATAAAAATTACCTTAAGACCAGAAGTTGCAAACGATTGAACGTTTATTTTCTTCAAATTTTTCTTTACAAAAGGAGAAAACTAAGAACTAGAATTGAAAACTTGTTACCCCTCTACAAATGAGGGCACCTATTTATAATACAAAAGAAAAGACAAATGGAATCTATATACAGTGATATTGGACCCGTATCTGGGTCCCTTGTACAGTATATCTACTGTTTCTGTAGGGTCATTTCCTGTAGCGGCGGCTACTCTGTTTGAATCAGATGTTTACATCTTTTCTTTTTGTTTTCGGAGGAAATTTTCCATCCTTTGAAGTTCTTCCTCGGATATCTCCTCGGTTTCTTCGATCTGTGAATCTTCAAGGTCATTGACGCTAGA
The DNA here is from genome assembly GCA_029582245.1 of Solanum etuberosum. Classification (NCBI taxonomy): domain Eukaryota; kingdom Viridiplantae; phylum Streptophyta; class Magnoliopsida; order Solanales; family Solanaceae; genus Solanum; species Solanum etuberosum. The sequence goes on from JAJONR010032111.1 coordinate 13,571, forward strand.
TCCACTTTTCATTGAGACATCAGTCTTATCTTGTGCATCAATAGATTTGAGTAGACTTAGTCT
>JAJONR010032112.1:0-29431 GCA_029582245.1 Solanum etuberosum
TATCTGATCACCTAACATGGCATAAAAACATTCCTTTCAAGGTCTCCTTTCTTCTTTGGAGGGCTTTTCGAGGTAAGTTACCGACTGATGAGAAGATCACCTCCTTCGGCTATAACCCTTCAGACTGTTTTTGCTGTTATAGCCCAGGCACTGATACCATTGATCATATCTTCAGTAGCGGTCACTTTGCTAAACCCAAAACCATAAAACACTATAAAAATAACAAAAAAACTTTAAAAAACCCTAAACCCAAAAAACTCGAAAACTAAAATAACCCAAGAAAACCTTAAGCCCTAAACCCTAAAAACCCTTAAACAAAAAACCTAAACCTAAACCTAAAACCCTAAGAAACCCTAAACGCTAAACCATATACCCTAAGAAACCCTAAACCTTAGGGCTAAACCCTAAACCCCAAGACTTATGGAACACTGAGAAACTCTAAACCCTAAGAAAACCTAAACCCTAAAAAACCCAAAAAACCGTTAAAAATCCTAAACCTAAAATACCTTAAAAGACCCTTTAAAACCCTAAACTCTAAAGAAACCCTAAACTTAAAACCCTTAGTCCTAAGAAACCCTAAACCCTAAATCCTAAGAAACCCTAAACCATAAGAAATCCAAAACCCTAAAAAAACCCTATACAATCTTTAAGAACCCTAATTGTAAAAAACACTAAACCTAAAAAACACTAAAAAAAACCTAAACACTAAAAAAACCATAAACCTAAACACCTAAATCCTAAACGATAAATCTTAAACCCTAAGAAACCTTATACCTTAGGGTCTAAACCCTAAACCCGAAATCTTAGGTCTAAACCTTAAATGCTAAGAAACCCTTAAAAAACCCGTAAAAACACTTTAAAACCCTTACCTTAAAAAACCCACAAAAAACCATAAGCCCTAAACCCTAAACCCTAAACAGCTCAAGAAAATCCCTATATCTAAAACCCTAAGCCCTGAACCCTAAACCCTAACATATGCTAAGAAACCCTAAAAAATCTTTAAAACTCTAAACCCAAAAACCCTTTAAAACCCTAAACCCTAAATCCTAAACCCTAAATCCTAAACCCAAACAAACCCGAAAACCCTATACCATAAGCCCTAAGAAATTCTAAACCCTAAGCCTTAGAAAACCTAGACCATAAGAAAACCTAAACGCTAAGAAACCCAAAAACCAAAAAACCCTAAATCAAAAACCGTAAGCCCTAAGAACCCCTAAACCGTAAAAAACCATAAAACTCATAAAACTCTTTAAAAACCCTAACCTAAAAAACCCTAAAAAAACTATAAACCTAAAAAAACCCTAGAAAAACATAAGCCCTAAACCCTAAAAACCGTTAAACAAAAAACCTAAAACCCTAAACCCTAAGAAACCCAAAGGCTAAATCCTATACCCTTAGAAACCCTAAACCCTAAACCTGAGGGCTAAACCCTAAACCCCAAGCCTTATGAAACACTAAGAAACCCTAAACTTAAGAAACCGTAAACCATAAGAAAACCTAAACCATATAAACCCTAAAAAAACCTTTAAAAGCCTAAACCTATAAACCCTTTAAAAACCCTAAAAAAACCCTTATCAACCCTAAAAACTAAAAAAAACCTAAACTTAAAACCCTATGACCTAAACCCTAAGAAACCCTAATCTATAGTAAACCCTAAAAACCCCTAACAAACCCTAAAAAACTTTAAAAAACTAATCGTAAAAAACCCTAAACCTATATAACCCAAAAAAAACTCTAAACCCTAAAAAACCTAATAAAACCCTAAACCTAAAAACCCTAAAAAAGACTCTATTCCCTAAACCCTAACCCTAAAAAATCATAAACCTTAAACCCTAAACCCTAACTCCTAAGAAACCATAAACCCTAAGAAATCCTAAACTCCTAAAAAAATCCTCAAAATCCCTAAAAAACTCTAAGAAACCCTTAACCCGGAAAAACCTTTGAAACCCTAATCATAAGAAATTACCCTAAACCCTAAACCATAAAACACTAAACCTAAAACATTAAACCCTAAACGATAAAAAAACCCTAAACCCTTATGAAAAACTAAGAAACCTTAAATGCTAATCCTTAAACCCTAAAAAACCTAAACCCTAAACCCTAAGAAACCCTAAGAAACACTAAACCCTAAACCATAAGAAACCCTCAATCTTAACCCCTAAACCCTAAGAAACTCTAATACCCTAAACCCTAAACCCTAAGAACTTCTAAACCTAAGAAACCCTCATACCCTAAACCCTAAACCCTAAACCCAAAGAAACCCTAAAAACCTTTTAAAACTCAAAACCAAAAAACCCTTAAAAACCCATAAGCCCTAAACCCTAAACCCTAAATCTTAGGTCATAAACCCTAAACCCAAAACCCAAAACCCTAAATCCTAAACCCAATGAAACCCTAAAACCCTATACCATAAGCCCTAAGAATTGGTAAACCCTAAACCTGAAGAAAACCTAAACCATAAGAAACCCTTAACACTAAGAAACCATAAAACCTACCAACCCCAAAAAAACCCTAAATCTAAAACCCTAAGCCCTAGACCCTAAGAAACTCTGAGCCCTAAGACCCCTAAACCGTAAAAAACCATGAAAAATCCTAAAACTCTTTAAAAACCCTAAAAAACCCTAAAAAAACTCTAAAAATAAAAGATCCCTAGAAAAACTTAAGCCCTAAAAACCTTTTAAAACTCAAAACCTAAAAACCCAAAAACAAAACCCTTTAAAATCCTTAATAACCTTTAAAAACCCTTAACCTAAAAAAACCCTAAAAAACACTAAGCCCTAAACCCTAATTTACCCTAAAAATAATTAAAAACCTTAAATGCTAAGAAACCCAATGAAACCATAAGGCCTAAACCATAAGAAACCCTAAACCATAAAATACCCTAAAAATCCTAAACCTAATAAACCCTAAAACCCATATGCCCTAAGCCCTAAAAAACCCTAAACCTAAAACCCTCAGCCCTAAACCACAAGAAACTCTAAACCCTAAACCCTAAATATAAAACCCAAAACTCTAAACCCTAAGCCATAAAAATCCCTAAGCCCTAAACCCTAAACCCTAAGGAACCCTAAACCCTAAGTAACCCTAAACCCTAAATATCGCTAAAAACCCAAAAAAAAAACCTAAAAACACTTTAAAAATCCAAAACCTAAAAACCCATAAACCTAAAACCCCAAAAAACCCTAAACCCTACACCCCAAAAACACTAAAATAATAAAAGAAACCCTAAATCATATGAAATTGTAAACCCTTAACTTTATGGCCTAAACCCTAAGCCCAAAGAAACCCTAAACCCTAAAAAAATATAAGAAACACTAAATCGTAAGAAACCGTAAACCTTAAACCCTAAACCCTAAGCCCTACGAAACCCTAAACACTAAGAAACCTCAACCCTACATAACCTTATAAAACCCTAAACTTAAAAAAATCTAAAAACAACCCTCAAACACTTTAAAACCCCTAAACTTAAAAAATTCTAAAAAAACCCTAAACCCTAAGCCCTAAAAAAACCATAAAAACGTTAAACCTAAAACCATAAACCTGAAAAAATCCTAAATTCTAAACCCTAAGAAACGTAAAACCCTAAAAACCCCATAATCCTTAAAAACCCATATAACTCCTAAACCTACAAAATCCTAAAACCCAAAAAGAAACCTTCAGAAATCATAAACCTAAAAACCCTAAAAAAAACCTATGCCCTAATCCCTTAAAAACCGTAAAAAAAAAACCCTATGCCCTAAACCCTAAACCCTTTAAAAACCCTAAACCTAAAATCCCTAGAAAAATAATAAGCCCTAAACCCTAAACCCTAAAAAACACTAAACCTAAAACCCTAAAGCTAAACCCTAAATGCTAAACCCTAAACCTTAGGGCCTAACCATAAGCCCTAAGAAACCCTAAAAACTATTACAACCTAAACCCTAAAAGTCCTAAAAAACCTTTAAAAATATCCTAAACCTATAAAACCTTTAAAAAAACCTAAGAAAATCATAAGCCCTAAACCCTAAAAAACCCTTAAAAACCACTAAATCTAAAACGCTAAGCCCTAAACCCTAATAAACCCTAAATCCTAAGAAACCCTAAACCAAAAAATCCCTAAGAAACCCTAAACCCTAAGAAACCCTAAACCGTAAGAAATCCAAAATCCTTAAAATCACTAAAATCCCTTAAAAACCCTAAAAACCTTTAAAACACTAAGCGTAAAAAACCCTAAACCGTAAAAAACCCTAAACCTAAAAAGCCCTAGAAAAACAATGAGCTCTAAACCCTAAACCATAAAAACCACTAAACCTAAAACCCTAAAGATAAACCCTAAATGCTAAACCTTAAGAAACCCTAACCCTTACCCTAAACCTTAGGGCCTAAGCCGTAAGTCCTAAGATAAACCCTAAAAAACTCAAAAACCTTTTAAAAATCCTACACCTAAAATACCCTAAACAAAAACTTTAGAACCCTAACCCCTAAATAAACCCTAAACTTAAAACCCTATGACCTAAATCCTAAGAAACCCTAAACCCTGAGAAACCCTAAATCATAAGAAACCCAAAACGCTAAAAAACCCTAAAAAATATTTAAAAACCCTAATCATAAAAAACCCTAATCTTAAAAAACCCTAAACCTAAAAAATACTTAAAAACACCCTAAACCTAAAAACATAAAGCCTAAACGATAAATCCAAAACCCTAAACGTTAAATCATATACCTTAGGGCCTAAACCCTAAACCCCAAATCTTAGGCCTAAACCCTAAACCCTAAGAAACCCTAAAAAAACCCTAAAACAGTTTAATACCTAAAAAACCCTAAAAAAAACATAAGCCCTAAACCCTAAACCCTAAAAAACTCAAGAAAATCCATAAACCTAAAACCCTAAGCCCTAAACCCTAAACCCTAAAAACCTCAAGAAAATCCCTAAACCTAAAACCCTAAGCCCTAAACTCTAAATCCTAACATACTCTAGGAAACCCTAAAAACCATAAAAAATATAAACATAAAAAACCCCTTAAAACCGTTAACCTTAGGTCTTAAACCCTAAATCCTAAACCCTAAAACCCTATACCATAAGCCCTAAGAAACCCTAAACCTTAAACCTTAAGAAAACCTAAACCCTAAGAAACCCTAAACGCTAAGAAACCCTAAAACCTAAAAACCCTAAATCTAAAATAATAAGCCCAAAACCCTAAGAAACCCTCAGCCCTAAGAACCCCTAAACCGTAAAAAAACATAAAAAATTCTAAAAACCTTTAAAAACCCTAAACCTAAAAAAGCCTAAAATAACTCTAAACCTAAAAAAAACCCTAGAAAAATATAAGCCCTAAACCCTAAAAACCCTTAAAGTAAAAACCTAAAACCCTAAATCCTAAACGAGAAACCCTATACCCGAAGAAACTCTAAACCCTAAACCTTAGGGCTAAACCCTAAACCCAAAGACTTATGAAACACTAAGAAACCCTAAGCATAAGAAACCGTAATCCCTAAGAAAACCTAAGCGTTATAAACCATAAAAACCTATAAAAATCCTAAACTTAAAAAATCCTAAAAAAACCCGTAAAAACCCTAAAAACTAAAAAAAGTCTGAACTTAAAACCCTATGCCCTAAATGCTAAGAAACCCTAAACCCTAAGAAACCCTAAACCGTAAGAAACCCTAAACCTTAAAAAACCCTAAGAAACCTTTAAAACCCTAATTGTAAGAACCCTAAACCTAAAAACCCAAAAAAACCCTAAACTCTAAAAAACATAATAAAACCCTAAAAAAACTCTATGCCCTAAACCTTAGCCCTAAAAAACCCTAAACCTAAAAACCTAAACCCTAAGAATCCTAAACTCTAAAAAAATCCGAAACCTAAAATTTCTTCAAAATCCCTAAAAAAAACCTAAGAAACCCTTAACCCTAAAAACCCCAAGAAACCTTAAACCCTAAAAAACCTTTAAAACCCTAAACCTAAGAAATTACCTAAAACACTAAACCATAAAAAACTCTAAACCAAAAATCTTAAACCCTAAACCATAAAAACCCTAAACCCTAAGAATCCATAAACCCCAAACCCCAAGAAACCATAACCGCTAAAAAACATTAACAAACCCAAAATAAATACTAAGAATCCTTAAATGCTAAACCCTATAAAAACCTAAACCCTAAGCCCTAAGCCCTAAGAAACCATGAGAAACACTAAACACTAAACCCTAAGAAACCCTCAACCTTAACCCCTAAACCCTAAGAAACCCTAATACCCTAAACCCTAAGCCTTAAGAAATCATAAACCTAAGAAACCCTCATACCCTAAACCCTAAACCCTAAACCAAAAGACACCTTAAAAACCTTTTAAGACTCAAAACCTGAAAACCCAAAAAAAACCTTTAAAACCCCTCAAAATCTTTAAAAATCCTTGACCTAAAAAATCCTAAAAAACACTAAGTCCTGAACCCTAATTTACCCTTAAAATAATTTAAAAACCCTAAACCCTATGAAACCGTAAGAAATCCTAAACCCTAAAATATCCTAAAAATCCTTAAAAAAAACTTAAGAAACCCTAAATCTAAAAAACCCTAAAAAACCATATGCCCGAAGCCCTAAAAAACCTTAAACCTAAAACCCTCAGCCCTAAACCACAAGAAACCTTAAACCCTAAACCCTAAAAATAAAAGCCTAAACTCTAAACTATAAACCCTAAGCTCTAAACCCTAAGAAATCCTAAACCCTAAGAAAACCTAATGAAACCTAAGCCCTAAACCCTAAGAAACCCTAAACCATAAGAAAACCTAAAGAAACCTAACAAACCCTAAACTGTAAAAACCCATCAAAAAAATCCTAAAAAATCTTTAAAAACACTAAACCTAAAAAACCCTAAAAAAACTGTAAACATAAACCTTAGAAAAACTTAAGCCCTAAAACCTAAACCCTATAAACCCTTAAACAAAAAATCCTATACCCTAAATCTAAAACTCTAAGCCTTAAACACTAAGAAACCCTAAGTCCTAAGAACCCCAAAAACATAAAACACTATAAAAAAACAAAAAAACTTTTTAAAAACCCTAAATCTAAAAAAATTATAAACCTAAAATAACCCAAGAAAAACTTAAGCCCTAAACCCTAAACCCTTAAACAAAAAACCTAAACCTAAAACCCTAAACCCTAAGAAACCCTAAACGCTAAACCCTATACCCTAAGAAACCCTAAACCTTAGGGCTAAACCCTAAACCCCAAGACTTATGGAACACTAAGAAACTCTAAACCCTAAGAAAACCTAAACCCAAAAAAACCCAAAAAAACCTTTAAAAACCCTAAACCTAAAATACCTTAAAAGACCATTTAAAACCCTAAACCCTAAAGAAACCCTAAACTTAAAACCCTAAATCCTAAGAAACCCTAAATCCTATGAAACCCTAAACCATAAGAAATCCAAAACCCTAAAAAACCCCTATAAAATCTTTAAAAACCCTAATCGTAAAAAAACCCTAAACCTAAAAAACTCTAAAAAAACCCTAAACCTATAAACCTAAACCCTAAACGATAAATCCTAAACCCTAAGAAATCCTAAACCTTAAACCCTATACCTTAGGATCTAAACCCTAAACCCTAAATCTTAGGCCTAAACCTTAAACGCTAAAAAAACCTTAAAAAAACCCTAAACATAAAGCCCTAAACCCTAAGAATCCCTAAATTCTAAACCCTTATGAAATACTAAAAACCTTAAATGCTAATCCCTAAACCCTAAAATAACCTAAACCCTAAGCCCTAAGAAACACTAAACCCCAAACCATAAGAAACTCTCAACCTTAACCCATAAACCCTAAGAAACCCTAATACCATAAAACCTAAATCCTAAGAAATCCTAAACCTAAGAAACCCTCATTCCCTAAACCCTAAACCCAAAGAAACCATAAAAACCTTTTAAAACACAAAACCTAAAAACCTAAAAAAAAAACATTTAAAATGCGTAATAACCTTTAAAAACCCTTAACCTAAAAAAATCCTAAAAAACACTTAGCCCTAAACCCTAATTTACCCTAAAAATAATTAAAATCCTTAAATGCTAAGAAACCCTATGAAACCCTAAGGCCAAAACCATAGGAAACCGTAAACCCTAAAATACCCTAAAAAAACCTTAATAAATCCAAAACCTAATAAACCCTAAAACCCATATGCCCTAAGCCCTAAAAAACCCTAAACCTAAAACCCTCACTCCTAAACCACAAGAAACCTTAAACCCTAAACCCTAAAAATCCGTAAAAACCCTAAAAAAAAACCTAAAAACCATAAAAATACTTTAAAAATCCTAAACCTAAAAACCCATAAACCAAAAACCCCAAAAAACCCTAAACCCTAAATCCCAAAAACATTGAAATAATAAAAGAAACCCTAAATCATATGAAATTGCAAACCCTTAACCTTATGGCCTAAACCCTAAGACCAAAGAAACCCTAAACCCTAAAAAAATATAAGAAACACTAAATCGTAATAAACCATAAATCTTAAACCCTAAACCTTAGGGCCTAAACCCTAAACCCTAAACCCTAAGAAACCCTAAACACTAAGAAACCTAAACCCTACATAACCTTATAAAACCCTAAACCTAAAAAAATCTTTAAAAAAAACCCTAAAAACACTTAAATATCCCTAAACTTAAAAAAATCCTAAAAGAAACCTAAGCCCTAAGCCCTAAGCCCTAAAAAAATAATAAAAATGTTAAACCTAGAACCCTCGGACCTAAACCAAAAGAAACCTTAAACCCTAAATATAAAACTCTAAACTCTAAACTCTAAACGCTAAGCCCTAAACCCAAAAAACTCTAAAACCTAAAAAAACCCCTAGAAAAACTTATGCCCTAAACCCTAAAAACCATTAACCAAAAAACTTAAAACCCTAAACCCTAAGAAACCCTAAAGGCTAAACCCTATACCCTAAGAAACCCTAAACCCTAAACCTTAGGGCTAAACCCTAAACCCCAAACCTTATGAAATACTAAGAAACCCTAAACCTAAGAAACCCTAAACCATAAGAAACCTAAACAATATAAACCCTAAAAAACCTGTAGAAGCCTAAACCTAAAAACCCTAAAACTAAAAAAACCTAAACTTAAAACCCTATGCCCTAAACCCTAAGAAATCCTAAACCGTAAGAAACCCTAAACCCTAAAAAACCCTAAGAAACCCTAAAAAACCTTTAAAAATCCTAATCGTAAAAAACGCTAAACCTATAAAACCCAAAAAAAAACCTGAACCCTAAAAAACCTAATAAAACCCTAAACCTAAAAAGCCTAAAAAAACATTATGCCTTAAACCCTAACCCTAACAAACCCTAAAACTTCAACCCTAAACCCTAACTCCTAAGAAACCCTAAACCCTAAGAAATCCTAAACTCAAAAAAAAATCCTAAACCTAAAAAAATCCTCAAAATCCCTAAGAAACCCTTAACCTTGAAAAACCTTTAAAACCCTAAACATAAGAAATTACCTTAAACTCTAAACCATAAAAATACTAAACCAAAAAACATTAAACCCTAAACGATATAAAACACTAAACATAAAACCCTAAACCCTTATGAAAAACAAAGAAACCTTAAATTCTAATCCCTAAAACCTAAAAAACCTAAACCTTAAAAAACCCTAAACCTAAACACTAAGCCCTAAGAAACACTAAGAAATACTAAACCCTAAACCAAAAGAAACCCTCAATCTTAACCCCTAAACCCTAAGAAACCCTAATACGCTAAACCCTAAACCGTAAGAAATCCTAAGCCTAAGAAATCCTCATACCCTAAACCCTAAGCCCAAAGAAACCCTAAAAACCTTTTAAAACTCAAAACCTAAAAATCCTTAAAAACCCCTTAGCCCTAAACCCTAAACCCTAAATCTTAGGTCATAAACCCTAAAACCAAAATCCTAAACCCTAAATCCTAAACCCAATGAAACCCTAAAACCCTATACCATAAGCCCTAATAAATGCTAAACCCTAAACATTAAGAAAACCTAAACCATAGGAAACCCTAAACACTAAGAAACCATAAAACCTAAAAACCCTAAATAAAAAACCCTAAATTTAAAACCCTAAGGAATCCTGAGCCCTAGGAACCCTTAAACCGTAAAAAACCATAAAAATCCTAAAACTCTTTAAAAATCCTAAACCTAAAAAACCCTTAAAAACCTCTAAACCTAAAAAAACCCAAGAAAAACTTAAGCCCTAAACCCTAAACCCTAAAAACCATTAAACAAAAAACCTAAAAACCTACACCCTAACAAACCCTAAATGTTAAACTCTATACCCTAAGAAACCCGAAACCCTATGCCTTAGAGCTAAACCCTAAACTCCAAGACTTATGAAGCACTAAGAAACCCTAAATCTAAGAAACCCTAAATCTAAGAAACCCTAAACCATATAAACCCTAAAAAACCTATTAAAATCCTAAACCTAAAACCCAAAAACAAATCCTTAAAAACCCTAAAAACTAAAAAAAAAAACCTAAACTTAAAACCCTATGCACTAAATCCTAAGAAACCCTAAAACCTAAGAAACCCTAAACCATAAAAAACCTAAAAACCCCTAAAAAACATTTCAAAACCCTAATCGTAAAAAACCCAAAAAAAGCCTAATAAAACCCTAAAAAACTCTATGCCCTAAACCCTAACCATAAAAAATCCTAAACCTTAAACCCTAAACCAAAACTCCTAAGAAACCCTAAACCCTAAGAACACCTAATTGCTAAATCTGATACCCAAAGATACCCTAAACCCTAAAAAACCCTAAAAAAAACCTAAGCCCTAAACCCTAAAAACAATATAAAAAAACCTAGGCCCTAAACCCTAAGAAACCATAAAGCCTAAACCCTAAGAAACCCTAAGCCCTAAAAATCCTAAAAAAAACCTTAAAACCCTAAATCTAAAAAAACCCTAATCCCTAAACCCTAAACCCCAAAAGAACCCTAAACCCTAAGTTCTAAGAAACCCTAAACCCTAAACTGTAGACCGTTAACCCAAATCCTAAACCCTAAAAAATCCTAAACTTAAAGCCTTAAACACTAATCCCTAAGAAACCATAAACCCTAAAACCCTCAGCCCTAAACTCTAAGAAACCCTAAACCTTAAAAGACCTGCAGCCCTAAACCCTAAGAAGCCCTAAGAAACTCTAATCCCTAAACACTTAGAAACCCTTATTCCTAAAAAAACCATTAAGAAATCTTTTTTAAAAGCCTAAAAAGAACCTAAACCTAAAAAACCCCTCCAAAAAACTCTAAGTCCTAAACCCTAAACCCTAAATATCTCTAAAATCCCCTTAACTCTAAAACCTAAACCCTAAAAAACCCTAAGAATCCCTAAACCCTAAATCCTAAATCTTAAGTCCTGAACCCTAAAAACCCAAAGAAACCCTAAACCCTAACCCCTAAGAAATCATAGACCCTAAACCTTAAGAAATACTAAACCCTAAACCTTAGGGCTAAACTATAATCCCCAAGCCTTATGAAACACTAAGAAACCCTAAACACTAAGCCCTAAAAAATCCTAAAAACCATTATAACTTAAACCTAAAAAACCCTCAAAACCCTTAATAACCTAAACCCTAAAAAAAGCCTAAATCTAAAACCCTAAGCCCTAAACCCTAGGAAACACTAAGCCCAAAGAACCCCAATGCCATAAAAACCATAAGAAGAATTAAAAAAAACCTTTAAAATCCATAAGAAAAACCCTAAACCTAAAAAAACTATAAACCTAAAAAACCCTAGAAAACCCTAAATCCTAAACACCCTTAAACAAAAAACATAGACCTAAAACCCTAAATGCTAAACCATATACCCTAAGAAACCCTAAACCTTAGGGATAATCCCTAAATCCCAAGCCTTATGAAATACTAAGAAACCTTAAACCCTAAGAAAACCTAAACCCTAAGAAAACCTAAACCCTAAAAACCCCAAAAACCTTTAAAAACACTAAACCTAAAATACCCTAAACAAAAACTTTAGAACCCTAAACCCTAAAGAAACCCTAAACTTAAAACCCTATGACCTAAATTCTAAGAAACCCTAAACCCTAAGAAACCCTAAACCATAAGTAACACAAAACCCTAAAAAACCCTAAAACAAACCCTAAAACATCTTTAAAAACCCTAAACATAAAAAAACACTTAAATAAACCCTAAACCTAAAAACATAAAGCCTAAAAAATAAATCCTAAACCCTAAGAAACCGTAAACCTTAAACCATATACCTTAGGGACTAAACCCTAAACCCCAAATCTTAGGCCTAAACCCTAAACCCTAAACCCTAAGAAATCCTTAAAAAAACCTAAAACAATTTAATACCCTAAACCTAAAAAACCCTAAAAAAAACATAAGCCCTTAAAAATTAAAGAAAATTCCTAAACCTAAAACCCTAAGCCCTAAACCCTAAAACCCTAAAAAACTCAAGAAAATCCCCAACCTAAAACCCTAAGCCCTAAACATTAAACCCTAACATACGCTAGGAAACCCTAAAAAACCTTTAAAAAGCCTAACTTAAAAAAGCCTAAAAAAACTCGTAAAAACCCTAAAAAATAAAAAAAGCCTAAACTTAAAACCCTATGCTCTAAATCCTAAGAAACCTTTAAAAACCCTAATTGTAAAAAACCTTAAACCTAAAACCCCAAAAAAACCCTAAACTCTAAAATACCTAATAAAACCCAAAAAAAAACTCTATGCCCAAAACCCTAGCCCTAAAAAACCCTAAACCCTAAGAATCCTAAACTCTAAAAAAATCCTACACCTAAAAAATCTTCAAAATCCCCAAAAAAAAACCTAAGAAACCCTTAACCCTAAAAACCCCAAGAAACTTTAAACCCTAAAAAACCTTTAAAACCCTAAACCTAAGAAATGACCTAAAACCCTAAACCATAAAAAACTCTAAACCAAAAATCTTAAACCCTAAACCATAAAAATCCTGAACCTAAAACCCTAAACCCTAAACCCTAAGAATCCCTAAACACTAAACCCCAAGAAATCATAAACCCTAAAAAACATTAACAAACCCAAAAGAAATACTAAGAAACCTTAAATATTAAACACTAAAAAAACCGAAACCCTAAGCCTTAAGAAACCCTAAACCCTAAGAAACCCTCAACCTTAACCCCTAAACCCTAAGAAACCCTAATACCCTAAACTCTAAACCTTAAGAAATCCTAAACCTAAGAAACCCTCATACCCTAAACCCTAAACCCAAAGACACCTTAAAAACCTTTTAAGACTCAAAACCTAAAAACCCAAAAAAAAACACATTTGAAACCCCTAAAAACCTTTAAAAACCCTTGACCTAAAAAACACCAAGCCCTGAACCCTAATTTACACTAAAAATAATTTAAAAACCCTAAACCCTAAGAAACCCTATGAAACCGTAAACCGTAAACCATAAGAAACACTAAACCCAAAAATACCCTAAAAATCCTAAAAAAATCTTAAGAAACCCTAAACCTAAACAACCCTAAAAAACCATATGCCCTAAGCCTTAAAAAACCCTAAACCTAAACCCCTCAGCCTTAAACCACAAGAAACCTTAAACCCTAAACTCTAAATATAAAACCCTAAACTCTAAACCCTAAACCCTAAAAAACCCTAAGCCCTAAACCCTAAACCCTAAGAAACCCTAACATAACCTAAGCCCTAAACCCTAAACCGTAAAAACCCATAAAAAATCCTAAAAAACCTTTAAAAACACTACACCTAAAAAACCCTAAAAAAACTGTAAACCTAAAAACCTTAGAAAAACATAAGCCCTAAAACCTAAAACCTAAAACCTAAAAACCCTAAACAAAAAACCCTAAACCCTAAAAACACCCTAAATCTAAAACTCTAAGCCCTAAACCCTAAGAAACCCTAAGCCCTGAGAACCCCAAAACCATAAAAAACTATTAAAAAAAACCAAAAAACTTTAAAAAACCCTAACCTAAAATAACCCAGGAAAAACTTAAGCCCTAAACCCTAAAAACTCTTAAACAAAAAACCTAAACCCTAAGAAACCCTAACGCTAAATCCTATACCCTAAGAAACCCTAAAACATAGGGCTAAACCCTAAACCCCAAGACTTATGGAACACTAAGAAACTCTAAACCCTAAAAATCCCAAAAAACCATTAAAAATCCTAAACCTAAAATACCTTTAAAGACCCTTTAAAACCCTAAACCTTAAAGAAACCCTAAACTAAAAAACCTAAATCCTAAGAAATCCTAAACCCTAAATCCTAAGAAACCCTAAATCATAAGAAATCCAAAACCCTACAAAGCCCCTATAAAATCTTTAAAAACTCTAATCGTAAAAAAACCCTCAACCAAAAAAACTCTAAAAAAAACCCTAAACACTAAAAAAACCCTAAACGATAAATCCTAAACACTAAGAAACCCTAAACCTTAAACCCTATACCTTAGGGTCTAAACCCTAAACCCTAAATCTAAGGCCTAAACCTTAAACGCTAAGAAACCCTTAAAAACCCCTAAAAACACTTTAAAACCCTTAACCTAAAAAACCCGCAAAAAACCATAACCCCTGAAACCCTAAACCCTAAAAAGCTCAATAAAATCCCTATACCTAAAACCCTAAGCCCTAAACCCTAAACCCTAACATATACTAAGAAACCCTAAAAACCTTTAAAACTCTAAACCTAAAAACCCTTAAAAAAACCGAAACCCTAAACCCTAAACCTTAGGTCATAAACCCTAAACGCAAAACCCTAAACGCAAAACCCTAAACCCTAAATCCTAAACCCAAAGAAACCCAAAAACACTATAGCATAAGCCCTAAGAAATCCTAAATCCTAAACCTTAAGAAAACCTAACCCATAAGAAAACCTAAACGCTAAGAAACCCTAAAACCTAAAAACCCTAAATCAAAAAACCGTAAGCCCTAAGAACCCCTAAACCGTAAAAAATCATAAAACTCCTAAAACTCTTTAAAAACCCTAAAAAACTCAAAACCTAAAAAAACCCTAGAAAAACATAGGCCCTAAACCCTAAACCCTAAAAATCATTAAACAAAAAAACTCAAAACCTAAACCCTAAGAAACCCGAAAAACCCTAAAAACCATTAAACAAAAAAACCTAAAACCCTAAACCCTAAGAAACCCGAAAGGCTAAACCCTATACCTAAAGAAACCCTAAACCCTAAACCTGAGGGCTAAACCCTAAACCCCAAGCCTTATGAAACACTAAGAAAAAAAACCATATAAACCCTAAATGCTAAGAAACACTAAAACCTAAAAACCCTAAATCAAAAACCCTAAGAACCCCTAAACCTTAAAAAACCATAAAACTCCTAAAACTCTTTAAAAACCCTAAAAAACTCTAAACCTAAAAAAACCCTAGAAAAACTTAAGCCCTAAACCCTAAAAACCATTAAACAAAAATCCTAAAACGCTAAACCCTAAGAAAACCTAAAGGCTAAACCCTATACGCTAAGAAACCCTAAATCCTAAACCTTAGGGCTAAATCCTAAACCCCATTCCTTATGAACCACTAAGAAACCCTAAGAAACCCTAAACCTAAGAAACCCTAAATCATAAGAAAACCTAAACCATATAAAACCTTTAAAACCTTTAAAAGCCTAAACCTAAAAACCCTAAAAAAAACCTATGCCCTAAATCCTAAGAAACCCTAAACCCTAAGAAACCCTAAACCGTAAGAAACCCTAAAAAACCTTTAAAACCCTAATCGTAAAAAACCATAAACCTAACCCAAACAAAACCCAGAACCCTAAAAAACCTAATAAAACCCTAAAAAAAACTCTATGCCTTCAACCCTAACCATAAAAAACCCAAAACCCTAACTCCTAAGAAACCCTAAACCCTAAGAAATCCTAAACTCTAAAAAAAATCCTAAACATAAAAAAATCCTCAAAATCCCTAAAAGACTCTAAGAAACCCTTAACCGTGAAAAACCATTAAAACCCTAAACGCGAAACCCTATACCCTAAGAAACCCTAAACCTTAGGGCTAATCCCTAAACCCCAAGCCTTATTAAATACTAAGAAACCTTAAACCCTAAGAAACCCTAAGAAAACCTAAACCCTAAAAAACCCAAAAACCTTTAAAAACACTAAACCTAAAATATCCTAAACAAAGACTTTAGAACCCTAAACTCTAAAGAAACCCTAAACTTAAAACCCTATGACCTAAATCCTAAGAAACCCTAAACCATAAGTAACACAAAACCCTAAAACAAATCCTAAAAAATCTTTAAAAACCCTAAACCTAAAAAAACACTTAAATAAACCCTAAACCTAAAAACATAAAGCCTAAACAATAAATCATAAACCCTAAGAAACCCTAAACCTTAAACCATATACCTTAGGGCCTAAACCCTAAACCCCAAATCTTAGGCCTAAACCCCAAATCTTAGGCCTAAACCCTAAACCCTAAGAAACCCTAAAAAAAACCCTAAAACAGTTTAATACCATAAACCTAAAAAACCCAAAAAAAACCATAAGCCTAAACCCTAAAAAATTAAAGAAAATTTCTAAACCTAAAACCCTAAACCCTAAACCCTAAAAAACTCAAGAAAATCCCCAACCTAAAACCTTAAGCCCTAAACTTTAAACACTAACATACGCTAGGATACCCTAAAAAATCTTTAAAAATCCTAAAAAAACTCGTAAAAACACTAAAAACTAAAAAAAGCCTAAACTTAAAACCCTATGCCCTAAATCCTAAGAATACCTAAACCCTAAGAAACCTTTAAAAACCCTAATCGTAAAAAACCCTAAACCTAAAAACCCAAATAAACCCTAAACTATAAAAAAACCTAATAAAATCATAAAAAAAACTCTATGCCCTAAACCCTAGCCCCAAAAAATCCTAAACCCTAAGAATCCTAAAAAATCTTGAAAATCCCAAAAAAAAACCTAATAAACCCTTAACCCAAAAACCCAAGGAAACCTTAAAACCTAAAAAACCCTAAACCTAAGAAATGACCTAAAACCCTAAACCATAAAAAACTCTTAACCAAAAACCTTAAATCCTAAACCATAAAAACTCTTAACCTAAAATCCTAAACCCTAAGAATCCCTAAACACTAAACCCCAAGAAACCATAAACCCTAAAAAACATTAAAAAAACCCAAAAGAAATACTAAGAAACCTTAAATGCTAAACCCCAAAAAAACCTAAACCCTAAGAAACCCTCAACCTTAACCCCTAAACCCTAAGAAACCCTAATACCCTAAACCCTAAACCTAAAAAACCCTCATACCCTAAACCCTAAACCCAAAGACACCTTAAAAACCTTTTAAGACTCAAAACCTAAACCCCCCCAAAAAAACCCCTTTAAAACCCCTAAAAACCTTTAAAAACCCTTGACTTAAAAAACTCTAAAAAACACCAAGCCCTGAACCCTAATTTACACTAAAAATAATTTAAAAATCCTAAACCCTAAGAAACCCTACACCCTAAAATACCCTAAAATTCCTAAAAAAAACTTAAGAAACCCTAAACCTAAACAACCCTAAAAAACCATATGCCCTAAGCCATTAAAAATGTTAAACCTAAAACCCTCAGCCCTAAACCACAAGAAACCTTAAACCCTAAACCCTAAATAGAAAACCCTAAACTTTAAACCCTAAACCCTAAAAAGCTCAAGAAAATCCCTATACCTAAAACCGAAAACCCTAACATATGCTAAGAAACCCTAAAAACACTTAAAACTCTAAACCTAAAAACCCTTAAAAATCCCTAAACCCTAAACCTTAGGTCATAAACCCTAAACGCAAAATCCTAAACCCAAAGAAAACTGAAAACACTATAGCATAAGCCCTAAGAAATCCTAAATCCTAAACCTTAAAAAAACCTAAACCATAAGAAAACCTAAACACTAAGAAACCCTAAAACCTAAAAACCCTAAATCAAAAACCTACCCTAAGAACCCCTAAATCGTAAAAAACCATAAAACTCTTTAAAAACCCTAAAAAAACTCCAAACCTAAAAAAATCCTAGAAAAACATAAGCCCTAAACCCTAAACCCTAAAAACCATTAAAAAAAACCTAAAAACCTAAACCCTACGAAACACGAAAGGCTAAACCCTAAAAAACCATTAAAAAAAACCCAAAAACCCTAAACCCTAAGAAACCCAAAAGGCTAAACCCTATATCCTAAGAAACCCTAAACTCTAAACCTGAGGGCTAAACCGTAAACCCCAAGCCTTATGAACCACTAAGAAAAAAAATCATATAAATCCTAAACGCTAAGAAACCCTAATACCTAAAAACCTAACTAAAAACCTAAATCAAAAATCCTGAGCCCTAAAACCTAAGATACCCAGAGCCCTAAGAACCCCTAAACCTTAAAAAACCATAAAACTCCTAAAACTCTTTAAAAACCCAAAAAAACTCTAAACGAAAAAAAGCCCTAGAAAAACTTAAGCCCAAACCCTAAAAACCATTAAACAAAAAACCTAGAACCCTAAGAAACCCTAAAGCCTACACCATAGGGCTAAACCCTAAACCCCAAGCATTATGAAACACTAAGAAACCCTAAACCATAAGAAAACCTAAACCATATAAAACCTTTAAAAGCCTAAACCTAAAAACCCTAAAACAAAACCTAAAAACTAAAAAATTCTAAACTTAAAACCCTATGCACTAAATCCTACGAAACCCTAAACCGTAAGAAACCCTAAACCCTAAAAACCCCTAAGAAACCCTAAAAACGCCTAAGACAATAAAACCGAAAAAAAACCCTGAACCCTAAAAAACCTAATAAAACCTTAAACCTAAAAACCCTAAAAAAAAACTCTATGCCTTAAACCCTAACCCTAAAAAACCCTAAACCTTAAATCCTAAACCCTAACTCCTAAGAAACCCTAAACCCTAAGAAATTCTAAACTCTAAAAGAATCCTAAACCTAAAAAAATCATCAAAATCCCTAAAAAACTCTAAGAAAGCCTTAACCGTGGAAAACCTTTAAAATCCTAAACGCTAAACCCTATACCCTAAGAAACCCTAAACCTTAGGGCTAATCCCTAAACCCCAAGCCTTATTAAATACTAAGAAACCCTAAACCCTAAGAAACTCTAAACCCTAAAAAACCCAAAAACCTTTAAAAACACTAAACCTAAAATATCCTAAACAAAGACTTTAGAACCGTAAACCCTAAACTTAAAACCCTATGACCTAAATCCTAAGAAACCCTAAACCATAAGTAACACAAAACCCTAAAAAACCCTAAAACAAACCCTAAAAAATCTTTAAAAACCCTAAACCTAAAAACATAAAGCCTAAACAATAAATCCTAAACCCTAAGAAACCCTAAACCTTAAACCATATACCTTAGGGCCTAAACCCTAAACCCCAAATCTTAGGCCTAAACCCTAAACCCTAAGAAACCCTAAAAAAACCCTAAAACAGTTTAATACCATAAACCTAAAAAAACCAAAAAAAACCATAAGCCTAAACCCTAAAAAATTAAAGAAAATTTCTAAACCTAAAACCCTACGCCCTAAACCCTAAACCCTAAAAAACTCAAGAAAATCCCCAACCTAAAACCTTAAGCCCTATACTTTAAACACTAACATACGCTAGGATACCCTAAAAAATCTTTAAAAATCCTAAAAAAACTCGTAAAAACACTAAAAACTAAAAAAAGCCTAAACTTAAAACCCTATGCCCTAAATCCTAAGAAACCCTAAACCCTAAGAAACATTTAAAAACCCTAATTGTAAAAAACCTTAAACCTAAAAACCCAAATAAACCCAAAACTCTAAAAAAACCTAATAAAATCCCAAAAAAAAAACTAAGAAACCCTTAACCCAAAAACCCAAGGAAACCTTAAACCCTAAAAAACCTTTAAAACCCTAAACCTAAGAAATGACCTAAAACCCTAAACCATAAAAAACTCTTAACCAAAAACCTTAAATCCTAAACCATAAAAACTCTGAACCTAAAATCCTAAACCCTAAGAATCCCTAAACACTAAACCCCAAGAAACCATAAACCCTAAAAAACATTAAAAAACCCAAAAGAAATACTAAGAAACCTTAAATGCTAAACCCTAAAAAAACCTAAACCCTAAGAAACCCTCAACCTTAACCCCTAAACCCTAAGAAACCCTAATACCCTAAACCCTAAACCTAAAAAACCCTCATACCCTAAACCCTAAACCCAAAGACACCTTAAAAACCTTTTAAGACTCAAAACCTAAACCCCCCCAAAAAAACCCCTTTAAAACCCCTAAAAACCTTTAAAAACCCTTGACTTAAAAAACTCTAAAAAACACCAAGCCCTGAACCCTAATTTACACTAAAACTAATTTAAAAATCCTAAACCCTAAGAAACCCTACACCCAAAAATACCCTAAAATTCCTAAAAAAACCTTAAGAAACCCTAAACCTAAACAACCCTAAAAAACCATATGCCCTAAGCCATTAAAAACGCTAAACCTAAAACTCTCAGCCCTAAACCACAAGAAACCTTAAACCCTAAACCCTAAATAGAAAACCCTAAACCCTAAAAAGCTCAAGAAAATCCCTATACCTAAAACCCAAAAGCCTAACATATGCTAAGAAACCCTAAAAACACTTAAAACTCTAAACCTAAAAACCCTTAAAAATCCCTAAGCCCTAAACCCTAAACCCTAAACCTTAGGTCATAAACCCTAAACGCAAAATCCTAAACCCAAAGAAACCTAAAAACACTATACCAAAAGCCCTAAGAAATCCTAAACCCTAAACCTTAAAAAAACCTAAACCATAAGAAACCCTAAACGCTAAGAAACCCTAAAACCTGAAAATCCCAAATCAAAAACCTACCCTAAGAACCCCTAAACCGTAAAAAACCATAAAACTCTTTAAAAACCCTAAAAAACCCCTAGAAAAACATAAGCCCTAAACCCTAAACCCTAAAAACCATTAAAAATAACCTAAAAACCTAAACCCTACGAAACCCAAAAGGCTAAACCCTAAAAAACCATTAAAAAAAAAACAAAAACCCTAAACCCTAAGAAACCCGAAAGGCTAAACCCTATATCCTAAGAAACCCTAAACCCTAAACCTGAGGGCTAAATCGTAAACCCCAAGCCTTCTGAACCACTAAGAAAAAAAAACCATATAAATCCTAAACGCTAAGAAACCCTAATACCTAAAAACCCTAAAAAAAACCCTAAATCAAAAACCCTGAGCCCTAAAACCTAAGATACCCAGAGCCCTAAGAACCCCTAAACCTTAAAAAACCATAAAACTCCTAAAACTCTTTAAAAACCAAAAAAACCTCTAAACCAAAAAAAGCCCTAGAAAAACTTAAGCCCTAAACCCTAAAAACCATTAAACAAAAAACCTAAAACCCTAAACCCTAAGAAACCCTAAAGGCTAAACCCTATACCCTAAGAAACCCTAAACCCTAAATGTTAGGGCTAAATCCTAAACCCCAAGCATTATGAAACACTAAGAAACCCTAAACCTAAGAAACCCTAAACCATAAGAAAACCTAAACCATATAAAACCTTTAAAAGCCTAAACCTAAAAACCCTAAAACAAAACCTAAAAACTAAAAAAGCCTAAACTTAAAACCCTATGCACTAAATCCTACGAAACCCTAAACCGTAAGAAACCCTAAACCCTAAAAACCCCTAAGAACCCCTAAAAAACCCTAAAAAACCCTAAGCCAATTAAACGTAAGAAAAACCCTGAACCCTAAAAAACCTAATGAAACCTTAAACCTAAAAACTCTAAAAAAAACTCTATGCCTTAAACCTTAACCCTAAAAAACCCTAAACCTTAAATCCTAAACCCTAACTCCTAAGAAACCCTAAATCCTAAGAAATTCTAAACTCTAAAAGAATCCTAAACCTAAAAGAATAATCAAAATCCCTAAAAAACTCTAAGAAACCCTTAACCGTGAAAAACCTTTAAAACCCCAAACGCTAAACCCTATACCCTAAGAAACCCTAAACCTTAGGGCTAATCCCTAAACCCCAAGCCTTATTAAATACTAAGAAACCTTAAACCCTAAGAAACCCTAAACCCTAAGAAAACCTAAACCCTCAAAAACCCAAAAACCTTTAAAAACACTAAACCTAAAATATCCTAAACAAAGACTTTAGAACCCTAAACCCTAAAGAAACCCTAAACATAAAACCCTATGACCTAAATCATAAGAAACCCTAAACCATAAGTAACACAAAATCCTAAAAAACCCTAAAACAAACCCTAAAAAATCTTTAAAAACCCTAAACCTAAAAAAATACTTAAATAAACCCTAAACCTAAAAACATAAAGCCTAAACAATAAATCCTAAACCCTAAGAAACCCTAAACCTTAAACCATATAACTTAGGGCCTAAACCCTAAACCTCAAATCTTAGGCCTAAACCCTAAACCCTAAGAAATCCTAAAAAACACCCTAAAACAGTTTAATACCATAAACCTAAAAAACCTGAAAAAAACCATAAGCCCTAAACCCTAAAAAATTAAAGAAAATTCCTAAGCCTAAAACCCTAAGCCCTAAACCCTAAACCCTAAAAAACTCAAGAAAATCCCCAACCTAAAACCCTAAGCCCTAAACTTTAAACACTAACATATGCTAGGATACCCTAAAAAATCTTTATAAAGCCTAAACTTAAAAAAGCCTAAAAAAACTCATAAAAACACTAAAAACTAAAAAAGCCTAAACTTAAAACCCTATGCCCTAAATCCTAAGAAACCCTAAACCCTAAGAAACCTTTAAAAACCCTAATTGTAAAAAACCTTAAACCTAAAATGCAAAATAAACCCTAAACTCTAAAAAAACCTAATAAAATGCTAAAAAAAACTCTATGCCCTAAACCCTAGCCCCAAAAAATCCTAAACCTAAAAATCTAAACCCTAAGAATCCTAAAAAATCTTGAAAATCCCAAAAAAAAACCTAAGAATCCCTTAACCCAAAAACCCAAGAAAACCTTAAACCCTAAAAAACCTTTAAAACCCTAAACCTAAGAAATGACCTAAATCCCTAAACCATAAAAAACTCTTAACCAAAAACCTTATATCCTAAACCATAAAAACTCTGAACCTAAAATCCTAAACCCTAAGAATCCCTAAACACTAAACCCCAAGAAACCATAAACCCTAAAAAACATTAAAAAACCCAAAAGAAATACTAAGAAACCTTAAATGCTAAACCCCAAAAAAACCTAAACCCTAAGAAACCCTCAACCTTAACCCCTAAACCCTAAGAGACCCTAATACCCTAAACCCTAAACCTAAAAAGCCCTCATACCCTAAACCCTAAACCCAAAGACACCTTTAAAACCTTTTAAGACTCAAAACCTAAACCCCCCCAAAAAAAACCCTTTAAAACCCCTAAAAACCTTTAAAAACCCTTGACCTAAAAAACTCTAAAAAACACCAAGCCTTGAACCCTAATTTACACTAAAAATAATTTAAATATCCTAAACCCTAAGAAACCCTACACCCTAAAATACCCTAAAATTCCTAAAAAAACCTTAAGAAACCCTAAACCTAAACAACCCTAAAAAACCTTATGCCCTAAGCCATTAAATACGCTAAACCTAAAACCCTCAGCCCTAAACCTCAATAAACCTTAAACCCTAAACCCTAAATAGAAAACCCTAAACCCTAAAAAGCTCAAGAAAATCCCTATACCTAAAACCCAAAACCCTAACATATGCTAAGAAACCCTAAAAACACTTAAAACTCTAAACTTGAAAACCCTTAAAAATCCCTAAGCCCTAAACCCTAAACCCTAAACCTTAGGTCATAAACCCTAAACGCAAAATCCTAAACCCAAAGAAACCTGAAAACACTATACCATAAGCCCTAAGAAATCCTAAACCCTAAACCTTAAAAAAACCTAAACCATAAGAAAACCTAAATGCTAAGAAACCCTAAAACCTAAAAACCCTAAATCAAAAACCTACCCTAAGAACCCCTAAACCGTAAAAAACCATAAAACTCTTTTAAAACCCTAAAAAAACTCCAAACCTAAAAAAACCCTAGAAAAACATAAGCCCTAAACCCTAAACCCTAAAAACCATTAAAAAAACCTAAAAACCTAAACCCTACGAAACCCGAAAGGCTAAACCCTAAAAAACCATTAAAAGAAAACCCAAAAACCCTAAGCCCTAAGAAACCTGAAAGGCTAAAACCTATATCCTAAGAAACCCTAAACCCTAAACCTGAGGGCTAAACCGTAAACCCCAAGCCTTATGAACCACTAAGAAAAAAAACCATATAAATCCTAAACGCTAAGAAACCCTAATACCTAAAAACCCTAAAAAAAACCCTAAATCAAAAACCCTGAGCCCTAAAACCTAAGATACCCAGAGCTATAAGAACCCCTAAACCTTAAAAAACCATAAAACTCCTAAAACTCTTTAAAAACCCAAAAAAACTCTAAACCAAAAAAAGCCCTAGAAAAACTTAAGCCCTAAACCCTAAAAACAATTAAATAAAAAACCTAAAACCCTAAACCCTAAGAAACCCTAAAGGCTAAACCCTATACCCTAAGAAATCCTAAACCCTAAACGCTAAGAAACACTAAGAAACCCTAAACCTAAGAAACCCTAAACCATAAGAAAACCTAAACCATATAAAACCTTTAAAATCCTAAACCTAAAAACCCTAAAACAAAACCTAAAAACTAAAAAAGCCTAAACTTAAAACCCTATGCACTAAATCCTACGAAACCCTAAACCGTAAGAAACCCTAAACCCTAAAAACCCCTAAGAAACCCTAAAAAACCCTAAGCAAAAAAAACCCAAAAAAAACCCTGAACCCTAAAAAACCTAATGAAACCTTAAACCTAAAAACTCTAAAAAAAACTATATGCCTTAAACCCTAACCCTAAAAAACCCTAAACCTTAAATCCTAAACCCTAACTCCTAAGAAACCCTAAACCGTAAGAAACCCTAAACCCTAAGAAAACCTAAACCCTAAAAAACCCAAAAACCTTTAAAAACACTAAAACTAAAATATCCTAAACAAAGACTTTAGAACCCTAAACCCTAAAGAAACCCTAAACTTAAAACCCTATGACCTAAATCCTAAGAAACCCTAAACCATAAGTAACACAAAACCCTAAAAAACCCTAAAACAAACCCTAAAAAATCATTAAAAACCCTAAACCTAAAAAAACACTTCAATAAACCCTAAACCTAAAAACATAAAGCCTAAACAATAAATCCTAAACCCTAAGAAACCCTAAACCTTAAACCATATACCTTAGGGCCTAAACCCTAAACCTCAAATCTTAGGCCTAAACCCTAAACCCTAAGAAACCCTAAAAAAAACCCTAAAACAGTTTAATACCATAAACCTAAAAAACCCGAAAAAAAACCATAAGCCCTAAACCCTAAAAAACTCAAGAAAATCCCCAACCTAAAACCCTAAGCCCTAAACTGAAAACACTAACATACGCTAGGATACCCTAAAAAATCTTTAAAAAGCCTAAACTTAAAAAAGCCTAAAAAAACTCGTAAAAACACTAAAAACTAAAAAAAGCCTAAACTTAAAACCCTATGCCCTAAATCCTAAGAAACCCTAAACCCTAAGAAACCTTTAAAAACCCTAATTGTAAAAAACCTTAAACCTAAAAACCCAAATAAACCCTAAACTCTAAAAAAAAACCTAATAAAATCCTTAAAAAAACTCTATGCCCTAAACCCTAGCCCCAAAAAATCCTAAACCTAAAAACCTAAACCCTAAGAATCCTAAACTCTAATAAAATCCTAAACCTAAAAATTCTTTAAAATCCCTAAAAAAAACCTAAGAAACCCTAAACTTAAAACCCTATGACCTAAATCCTAAGAAACCCTAAACCATAAGTAACACAAAACCCTAAAAAACCCTAAAACAAACACTAAAAAATCTTTTAAAAAAACTCTATGCCTTAAACCCTAACCCTAAAAAACCCTAAACCTTAAATCCTAAACCCTAACTCCTAAGAAACCCTAAACCCTAAGAAATTCTAAACTCTAAAAGAATCCTAAACCTAAAAAAATCATCAAAATCCCTAAAAAAACTCTAAGAAACCCTTAACCGCGAAAAACCTTTAAAACCCTAAACATAAGAAATTACCTTAAACCCTAAACCATAAAAACACTAAACCTAAAACATTAAACCCTAAAAGATAAAAAAAAACACTAAATATAAAACCCTAAACCCTTATGAAAAACTAAGAAACCTTAAATGCTAATCCCTAAACCCTAAAAAACCTAAACCCTAAACCCTAAGCCCTAAGAAACCCTAAGAAACACTAAACCCTAAACCAAAAGAAACCCTCATTCTTAACCCCTAAATCCTAAAAAACCCTAATACCCTAAACCCTAAACTGTAAGAAATCTTAAGCCTAAGAAACCCTTATACCCTAAACCCAAAACCCAAAGAAACCCTAAAAAACTTTTAAAACTCAAATAAAAACCCTTAAAAAACCCTTAAGCCCTAAACCCTGAACGCTAAATCTTAGGACATAAACCCTAAACCCAAAACCCTAAACCCTAAACCCTAAATCCTAAACCCAATGAAACCCTAAAACCCTATACCATAAGCCTAAGAAATGCTAAACCCTAAACCTTAAGAAATCCTGAGCCATAGGAAACCCTAAACACTAAGAAACCATAAAACCTAAAAACCCTAAAAAAAACCCTAAATTTAAAACCCTAAGCCCAAAACCCTAAATCCTAAACCCAATGAAACCCTAAAACCCTATACCATAAGCCCTAAGAAATGCTAAACCCTAAACCTTAAGAAAACCTAAACCATAGGAAACCCTAAACTCTAAGAAACCATAAAACCTAAAAACCCTAAAAAAAACCATAAATTTAAAACCCTAAGCCCTTAACCCTAAGAAGCTCTGAGCCTTAAGAACCCCTAAACCGTAAAAAATCATAAAAAATCCTAAAACTGTTTAGAAACGCTAAACCTAAAAAACCCTAAAAAATTCTAAACCTGAAAAAACCCAAGAAAAACTTAAGCCGTAAACCCTAAACCCTAAAAACCATTAAACAAAAAACCTAAAATCCTAAACCCTAAGAAACCTGCTAAACCCTATACCCTAAGAAACCCTAAACCCTAAACCTTAGGGCTAAACGCTAAACCCCCAAGCCTTATGAAACACTAAGAAACCCCCTAAGAAACCTAAACCATATAAAGCCTAAAAAACCATTAAAAATCCTAAACCTAAAAACCCTAAAAAAAAACCTTAAAAACCGTAAAAACTAAAAAAAGCCTAAACTTAAAATCCTATGCCCTAAATCCTAAAAAACCCTAAAACCTAAGAAACCATAAACCATAAGAAACCCTAAAAACCCCTAAGAAACCTTAAAAACCCTAATCGTAAGAAACCTTAAACCTATAAGACCCAAAAAAACCTAATAAACCCCTAAAAACCACTATGCCCTAAACCCTAACCCTAAAAAATCCTAAACCCTAACTCCTAAGAAACCCTAAACCATAAGAAATCCTAAACTCTAAAAAAATCCTAAACCTAAAAAATCCTCAAAATCCCTAAAAAGCCCTAAGAAACCCTTAACCTTGAAAACCCCAAACCTTAAACCCTAAAAAACTCTTAAAACCCTATACATATGAAATTACCTTAAACCCTAAACGATAAAAAGCTCTAAACCAAAAACATTAGACCCAAAATGATAAAAAAAAAACACCCTAAACATAAAACCCTAAACCCTAAGAATCCCAAAATTCTAAACCCTTATGAAAATCTTAAATTCTAATCCCTAAACCCTAAAATAACATAAACCCTAATCCCTAAGAAACACTAAACCCTAAACCATAAGAAACCCTCAACCACAATCACTAAACCCTAAGAAACCCTAATACCATAAATGCTAAACCCTAAGAAATCCTAAACCTAAGAAACCCTCATACCCTAAACCCTGAAACCAAAGAAACCCTAAAAGCCTTTTAAAACTCAAAACCTATAAACCCAAAAAAAAAACACTTTAAAATCCCTAATAACCTTTAAAGACCCTTAACCTAAAAAATCCTAAAAAATACTAAGCCCTAAGCCCTAATTTACCCTAAAAATAATTAAAAACGTTAAATGCTAAGAAACCCTAAACCATAAGAAACCCTAAACCATAAAATACCCTAAAAAAATCCTTAAAAAGACTTAAAAATTCCTAAACCTTATAAACCCTAAAACCCATATGCCCTAAGCCCTAAAAAACCCTAAACCTAAAACCCTCAGCCCTAAACCACAAGAAACCCTAAACCCAAAACCCTAAATATAAAACCCTAAACTCTAAACCCTAAACCCTAAGCCCTAAACCCTAAGAAACCCTAAACCCTAAGTAACCCTAAATCCTAAAAATCCCTAAAACCCTGAAAACCGTTAAAACCCTAAAAATACTTTAAAAATCCTAAACCTAAAAACCCCTAAAAATCCATAAACCTATAAAACCATAAGTCCTAAACCCTAAACCCTAAAAAAATCCTAAACTCTAAACCCCAAAAACACTAAAATAATAAAAGAAATCCTAAATCATATGAAATTGTAAACCCTAAACCCTTAACGTTATGGCCTAAACCCTAAGCGCTAAGAAACCCTAAACCCTTAAAAAAATAAGAAACACTAAATCGTAAGAAACCGTAAACCTTAAACCCTAAACCCTAAACCCTAAGCCCTGAGAAACCTTAAACACTAAGAAACCTAAACCCTACAAAACCTTTAAAAACCCTAAACCTAAAAAATTCTAAAAAAACCCTAAAAAAAATGTAAGCCCTAAGCCCTAAAAAAATCCTAAAAACATTAAATCTAAAACCCTAAACCCTAAAAAACCCTACCTAAAACCCTAAACCCTAAGAAACCCTAAAGGCTAAACCATATACCCTTAGAAACCCTAAACCCTAAACCCTAAACCCTAAACCTGAGGGCTAAACCCTAAACCCCAAGCCTTATGAAACACTAAGAAACCTTAAGCTTAAGAAACCGTAAACCATAAGAAAACCTAAATCATATAAACCCTAAAAAAACCTTTAAAAGCCTAAACCTATAAACCCTAAAAAAACCTAAAAAAACCCTTATCAACCCTAAAAACTAAAAAAAGCCTAAACTTAAAATCCTATGCCCTAAATTCTAAGAAACCCTAAACCCTAAGAAGCCCTAATCTATAGTAAACCCTAAACCCTAAAAACCCCTAACAAACCCTAAAAAACTTTAAAAAACTAATCGTAAAAAACCCTAAGCCTATATAACCCAAAAAAAACTCTGAACCCTAAAAAACCTAATAAAACCCTAAACCTAAAAACCCTAAAAAAAACTCTATTCCCTAAACCCTAACCCTAAAAAATCCTAAACATTAAACCTTAAACCCTAACTCCTAAGAAACCATAAACCCTAAGAAATCCTAAACTCTTAAAAAAATCCTAAACCTAAAAAAATCCTCAAAATCCCTAAAAAACTCTAAGAAACCCTTAACCCTGAAAAACCTTTGACATCCTAATCATAAGAAATTACCTTAAACCCTAAATCATAAAACACTAAACC